>JARHVA010004328.1:877500-882500 GCA_037957365.1 Torreya grandis | reverse complement strand
ATGTCTAATATTGTTTTCCCTTTGATGGTCCAAACCAACCTGTACTTTCTCTTTCAAAGGTTTTGTCCTTCACTTGAATCCACAAATACATAACTAGCATAATTAGTCTAATTATGACTTGTATTTATACCACTCTCTACCTTTAACCCATGATGTTTGACCAAAATGATTTACATATTTGAACCAAACTTAACATAGGTCCATATACATATTACATGTGATAACTATACTCTTCATAGTTTGGTCATTATCTCATTAGCCCCAAACCATCATTAGGTTTTGGTGAGACCTAAAACAATTAGAGCTTCATAACCACACGTTACATGTGAGACTACTTGGACCACCTTCAACCTTTAACAATGATTTTAACACATAAAACCTATTTCCAATATCCATTTTTTTATTTCCATATGGGTCCATACCACCTAGAACACCAACTATGCTCTTGAATCTACCAATTAGGTTTCTTTGCTCTTTAGGTCTTCGTACACAAAAAAACATAGACTCAAACTTATGAAGAAAACACTCAAGCTTTTCTAATATTCATATGATTAGATCATATGGTTGAACCATTAAATACATTTAAAACACCTCTATGTATTTTAGACACTTCAACACAATCTCTAAGCACTCAATTTAACACTCTCAAAATGACCACTCAGACTGGTCATATACAGTCAAAATACAATAAAGTTATTTTATCTCTCCATAACTAGTTAGGGGGAAAATATGGAAAATAATGACTTTTAATAATCCTTATTTACTTATATAAAATCTCCATAGTCATTTTATTCTTTAATTCTATTCATAACTCTTCTAACACACTTCTATAATGTAGTCACTCAATCTGTCAGTGCATTCAACAAACATAGTCAACTTCTAAGCCTTTGTTCACACTAAATATGGATTTATAAAACATAAAAAATCCATAAATATATTATTAATGGAATATAAAAAACTATCCAATATCTATATCATATTAAAACATAAAATAATATCAATAATAACTCAATTATCCTTCTCGAATCACTTAAAGAACATGATCAAACACATAGTCAATTTTGGAGCTTAATATATTTGACTATATAGACATTAAGATATTCTAATTAACTTTTATGTATGAAATTTGAATTAATTTAAAAAAATTATTTTTACATAACCTTCAAATTCATCCTAGATCAAAATTTCTAAGCAAAATACTTAGCACTTATTTTTCCTTTGTTAAATTCAAATGCCAACAATCACTGTGTAAACATTAAAAATCAAACACTTTGACCTCATCTCATGATACATGGAAAATTTAAAAGAATACACACTATAAATATCTTTATAATTATATTTTATCTTTCAATTCTCACTTTTAATCTTCGATCTGAGCTCCCGTGATTGTCACTTGGCATCTCTACATGCCTTCTACACACCCTATACCATTCAATCAATGTGCTTGTGCCACTTGGTAGTTTTAAAATAAATCTTATTATATTTTGAATTATTGACTCAATACCCTACATTGGATCATTATCCAATCATATTAAATACTCAATATTAGATCTGTGATCCGATTAAATGCTCACTATAGATCTCCTTTTGTAAATTTAGCTAAGAATAGCAACATAGTGAACTCTTTTCTAAGAGGCCAAATTTTCACCTTAATAAATTTTTATATGATCAACCTTATTACCTATAATTTCAACCATATGATCTCCTCACATAGTTATATCCATCCATGTATCAATCTACTCTTGAAACTTTCACATGGGTGAAATATGATGTCATCAATCTTCTTACTTAGCTATTTCTGTCAAGATGACTACTTGAACTTAGACACTTAATTAACTAATCTGATGAATTACTTTCACTTACATAATAATTATAAGTACTAATAAAACCCCATAGGGTCTTTGAGAAATTTCCATACTATTAATATTATACATTATTACCTTACAAAGTCAAACACTGAAGAACCATAGAGGAACACTGAAGTACACTTTGTCATTTTCAATCTAACACACATGACACCTTACCGACAACCTTGGTCACCTTGGAGACATCGTATAAAAGTTTATAACATTAGAATCATCTTTTGGGGGGGGGCGGGGGGGGAGGGGGGCGTTTATATCTCTCTCTTATTATTTTATCTCTTTGGAGGGGGAGATTTTTTCTATGGGCTTTCTCATTTTTCTCCACTTTATGAGAGTTATATGTATATATTTCACTTTTCTTTACTATTTTATGGATTCATCTTTAGTACATGGGTATTTTATTTGGGTATTTTTTTATGGAACCCATATAAGTATTTTTTACTTTACTCTATGGCCTTATTGGTGATTTTTATAGTAACATGAGTGTGGTATCCCCACTAGTGACACTAGTTTGGTATCACCACTAGTATTTGTGTTCACTTCTCACCATCTTATTAGAGGGTGTTCAAGCAATGCTTCCTTGGGTTTATCCCTCTACCTAGTATTTTGGAGTGCAATTTTCATATTTAGTGATCCTCATATTAATCACCATTCCTACTTTCACTTAATGATTATAGTGACTCGACATCCATGTACTGTAGAAAAATGGATTAACATCCATAGGGACACATAGATTCACAATGTATCCTTTATTATACCCTCCTAAGCTACATTAAAGTGGGTTGTTGGTGTAGTATATTAATTTATTACTCTTTAATTACTTAGGTGCTATTTCATTGGAGATGTTTATCCCACATTCATGAGGATGATGGGTTAATGTCTTACTTCCACTTATATTGGGGAATTTAGTTCAACATGCATGGGATTGTTTGGATTCTACTATCCTTTACCTATTTATACATATCTATTAAAAACTATAGAGCATATAATATAATAAAATTGATTCATTATTTTTGTGTGTATGGTGAATATTTTATGGATGTAATAATGGATTATTGGAGATATCTTGCATGAAGATTTTTGATAACTTTTTAATAAATCAAATATATATGTTAGTTCTTCATCTATTATAGTTATTTTCATATTACATTGAAAATAATCTTGATTGAGAATTTAAATTGAGGAAAATTTTAAATCTATTTTATATTTCTGATTTGGTTTATTGGCCAATGTTAATTTAGTATTTTTTATTGGTTAAAAAATTAGTGGAGATTGAAAAGGGGTTTTAATAAAAAATTTATGTCATTTTGGGTTCTAATCTTCATATATACTTGGTAGTTTGACTTACATAGACCATAGTTTGGGAATTAAGTCATTGTTAAGTCACTTAATAAAAAGGTTAGGAAAAAAAAATATGTATAATTGCCTTTGACTTTGTGGTGGAAAGGGTCAATTTGAAAGGGTGAAATCTTAAACCTCAAAATAATTTTTAACTTCTTAAGATGATAGTAGAGGGTTAAAACAAGTTTTGGATAGATTTTTGGCCTATCAATTACCATGTGGAATATATGGAAGGTTGAAGGGTTAATAAATTTAATTAGTGACATTTATTTTATTTTTCATCACTAGTAAAGATACTATGAAAAATCTATTATTATTTTTGTTTTGACATAAGAAAACATTTGTTTTACTTATTCAGTGGAATTGTTAATGCATAGAATTTTTTATGGATCTGAATGAATAGACCAAATATTGGGCATGTATATTTTATGAGGTATGTAAATATTTAAATTATTGTAAACATAAATTTTTTAAAAGACACTGCTATTTAGTGTAAAATTCATTGGCAATCTATATGTCTCCTAATGGTCATCTAGACTAACCTTAATTATGGTCAATTAAATTTTAGTCATAGTTTTAACTAATATATATTCCATGACCATTTTTTCTTATTCCTTGAGGTGTAAATAATGTTTGTTGCTTTTGTTTATCAATTTTTTTTGTTAGTTTGTGTTTACAATGAATAAATGGCCAAATAACATTTTAATAGGTTTTAATGTTTTGGAAACCATTGTAAACTAAGATGAACTCAAATTAGTGTCTCTATATAAATATATTCAAAATAATCTCATTTCTATTGGGAAGACATATACAATTTTTGAAAATAAGGATTGTAGTGGAAAACATTTAGAAATATTTATATGTTAATGTCATTGATTAGATTTATTCACCTCTTACCACATCAATGCTAGATACTTGTTGGAATTATGATAAAATAAAAATATTAATTTTAAAAAATTGAATATGAATTGTTGATTGGGTATAAAATTTAAGGATCATTCTACTGTATGTGCATCTTGAAAGAAGAGTGTATTCACTTACTTTGTTTGAAAACAAATTTTTTTTTTACGCTTGGTGTTTTGTTTGCATGTAAAATTATTAATTTTGTTTGTAGTTATTTTTTTCTTGTGAAATATATAACATATATGTAACAATTTAATATATATATATATATATATATATATATATATATATATATATATATATATATATATATATATATATATATATATATATATATATATATATATATATAAAAGTGATATTCTATTATGCCCCCATTTTATTAGATCAATAACACATGAAGTGAGCCACTTTAACCTTATGCATAGGTTAAAAAGCAACACAAATATTAATGTAATATAATGTCTAGGAATAAGAAAATTCATCGTTGGTGACTTGATTTCAACACTACAATGTTGGAGTATACAAGTGTGATTTTATGTAATGTATTTATTACCAAAAAGGTGCTTAATAGACATTAAATTTTTCATATTTGGTTAATTTCTTAGAATTGGTGGGCTAGAAGGGTGTGTTAAGTGGGCATATTTCTCTTGAAAAATGAGAAACCTTAACTTCTAAAGATTTTTTTAAGAAAACTAAATTCAAAATATGAAGATGATATGAAAACATGAATTGTATAATTTCAAGTTTGATTTATAAAATCATATTTTTTTAAAGAAAATGGTCAAGTACAAGTTTGTCAAATGTCTAATTTATATATATATGAGATTAATTTTATTACTATATTGAATACATAAGCAAATCATATATTTATTCACATAAATATATTTTGCA
>JARHVA010004328.1:855000-872500 GCA_037957365.1 Torreya grandis | reverse complement strand
TAGGATTTCCATAGGTATATAAAATACTTCCCATAGGTGACACCTAGCTACTAGTAATGAACGCAGACATGAAAAAAAAATATAAAGGGATTGAGGCCTATTCTATAGCTCACACCCTAGTTTCCTCTCCACATAGAGGAATTGTTGCCATTGTTGGACATTTTAGTAAAAAAGTATAATTTTTGACATGAGATAATTACTTACAACAAATATTCCAAATGATACATTCCCTATGAATGTTGTTATTCTCATAGTTCCTAAAATTAGAGTGATTATCAATTTTACAATATTTTAAGAATTTGAGCCTCAAGAGTTTTGTATTCTACCTAATAGTCGTAGGAATTTATAAGAAATAAATATGAAAGAATATGATACTATATGAAAATATAAAAACTCATGCTTTCAATGGATTAAAATTCCATATGGTGATGGTTTTGGTGTGTCTTTGAGCCCTGATAGCTGTGTAGAAGATGTTTAGGATCCCTTTGTCATCTCTAATAATTATACATAGTTAATGATAGATGTCTCTTTCAATAATGGATTAAAGTGAAGAAAAAACTCAAAACCCCCTATCTTAGCTCTTTCAAGAGATATTAATTATACGTGCATCTGTTTCTGAGGGTTGCCTTGAAGTGTAAAATAATAAAATTAAGGAGTTTTACACATGTTCAAGGAAATGAATATGTATTGATAGCATGACTTGGTATACATAATACTAAACTATGCTCCCTTTTCAATGCAACACTATATGTTTAAGAAAAATAAGGATGGTGAGTAAAGAACAAGTCAAGTTGTATGAGAAGATAAATCAAGCACCCTAGCAAATTTTAGTTAACTCTAGTAGTTTTGTTGAAAAATAGATCAACTTAACTCTTCCTCTAGTATCCTCTAGGCCATTTGACTTTTTCTTCTCTCCTCATTTTTTTCTATTTATTCAAGATTTTATGGCTTGTTTTAGGATCCCTCGCCTGGTTATGAGAAAACTCTACTAGGTTTTATACTTGATAGACATCTTGGATTAATAAATAAATTGTTTTATATTTTACATTATTAGATTATAATTTGTATAAATCTTCCCTTAGTATGTCCTTGTCACACCTATATGCTTATTAGTTATCTTATGTAGGCTGTATGAAGTGTCAAATTTGGGTGATCATGTTTAGAGTGTAATATGGTTGAAAGTGACTCAAGATAGGTATATCTCCCTTCATCTCCAAGTTATAGTCATCCATCAAGACCTTCATATGAAACAATGTTGCTTAAGAGTTTGGATATAATGTTTTAGTCCCTTTCTAATTCATTAGTGCTATTAAGAATACAAGATTGAGAGGATCATTAAAGAATATCTGAATTACAATCACTATTATAGTTCTTCCCTTTAAATTTATCTTTCTAACTATTTTCATCCCCAAATCAAAATAATTTTAGGAAAAGGATTCAAAGTAGATAAATCATAGGAGCTAGCCTCATAGTCTATATGTTTGTTGTAGTTATAGGTAACCCACAACCTATAGACCAATCTAATGTTAGTCTAAGTTTGAAGGAGAATTGGAAAATATACTTCATAAGGTGAAACTTGGGATGATAATAGTTATGACACACTCATTGGGACCAAATCCAATCATTTTAGCTTCACAACAACACCTTACAATCATCTTGAGTAGTTTTAATCACTCATATGGTCATCATCTCTAAAGAAAAGAAGGTTATTATTCATATTTCATTTCCATGGCTACATATGGGGCAAATTTATATCATTAATTTCATTATATACAAACCTATGATATATTCCCATTCCATTATGATCACTATACTTCTCATTATGATCCCTATTAGTCCTACATTCACCCATATCAACCTTATGATGAGCCTCACCAACCCTATATACAACCTTATCAATAGTATGATGGTTCATACCAACCCTATGATAGCCCTCATGAATATTTTTACTCTTAATATGATCAATATTGGTTGAAATATATATATATATATATATATATATATATATATATATATATATATATATATATATATATATATATATATCATTACCTACACCAAATTCATACTCCCTTGGTGAGAAATAACCATTTACTTTCATATTAGATTGACATAGGCAAAATAGTGTATATGGGTAGAGGTAATCCTTTTTGCTAAATTTTCCATGTAGAAATGTTTTACTCATTTATCTATAGGTATATATTGATTCAACAATTTCAAAACTAATATCATGATGAATCACAACTTACCAATCTAGTGGAATCACTCCAAGATCTCTTCCTTGACTTTGACCTATAGTCACTTCTTGGTTCCCACTTATAGTCATTCATCCACCTGCATCCTTTACACAAATGAAAACATATTCATTGCCTCAAGGACCTTTTAGGATAAATTTAAAATAATACAATCACATAAAATAAATGTAAAATCCACAATAAGTCACTTTCATTTATTCATATCTTTGTTCTCTATTACATCAAATTACTTTCTTGGACTGGAGATATTTTTTAGATGTTTTATACATGACTTATGGGACCTTTTAATGTAAATTATCACACCTAACCATTTGAAACTATTTTATTTCATAACTTTATACCATCCCATAATACCACCTAATAGGTGAATAGGTCAATTACTTATTAAGTTTCTAGGTCTCTAGTTTAAGTTGTCAAAGTTATCAAAGTTGTCAAAGTTTAAGTTGTGGTTGTAGAAATCTTGTTCCAATGATTCCTTACTAAAAATTGACATTAAGAACATATTAAATGGGGTATGTAATTTATATTACTAGGTTATTAACCTCCTATTAGGCCTGATTGACAAACCTAGCACCCATTTTGGCCTCAAGAACACCCTTCCCAATATAAGAAAAATGTAATTTTTAGCCTATGTTCAAACATACATAAAATTAAAAAAATTAAGTAATTTTGTATGAACCATCAAATAATTTCCATACATATTTAATCCCTCTAATAATAACACCAAGTAATTAGGTGGAATCTTCAAGAGCATTCCGTTGGGCAAGTTGTAATGAAGGGTCCAAAATGCAATTTTTTAGTAGTGAAAAAGCAAATTCTTGAGCTCTAAGTAGTATTTATAACTATGAGACCTCAAACTATATATATATATATATATATATATATATATATATATATATATATATATATATATATATATAACTTTTATCACATATAAATACGTAAATTACATGTTATCACATTTCCATGATACTCAAATACACCTAGAACTGAATTTTCATTACCATTCTAGAGAGTGGAAACCCTAACACTAAATGTTGTCAAAGTTTAAGTTGTGGTTATAGAACTCTAGTTTTGACGCTTCCTGACTAAAAATTGACACTAAAATTATATGCCAATGGGTTTAATAACATATACAACTAGGTTTTTATTCTCCCAATTGGACCAATTGACAAACCCAACACCCATTCTAGCCTCAACAACACCCTTCCCAATACAAGAAAAACGTAAATTTTTAGCTTAAGTTCAAACCTACATAAAATAAAAAATTTAAGTCATTTTTTTGACAGAGTAAATCCTTCCCCTACCTATTTAATCCCTATAATTTCACCCTAAATAACTTAGTTTGAATATTGAAGAGAAATTTGGTGGAAAAGTTATAGTGAGGGGTCCATAAATGTAGCTTTTTTGCAGTGAACAAGCAACTTATTCAACCTCAACTAACATTTCTACCTTCAGTACATTCACTTACAAATATATCACTTTAGTTGAATACAAATATGCAAATTACATGTTACCACAATTACATGACTTTTAAATCTGTATGGAACTACATTTTCACTACCATTCTAGAGAGTGGAAAGACTGACAACAAATGTTGTTAAAGTTTAAGTTGTGGTTGCAAAACTCTAGTTCTGATGCTTCCTAACTGAAAATCAACATTAAATAAACATATATATGGGAGGATAATGTCTAGTAAAATGTTATTGGCCTCCCATCAGGGCCAATTGACAAACCCACCACCCATTTTGGCGTCAAAAACACCCTTCCCAATACAAGAAAAATGCGTTTTTTTAGCATAAGTTCAAACATACATAAAATGAAAATTGTAAGTCATTTATATGAAACTTAAGATACCTAACCTACCTATTTAATCTATTTAATCACACCTTGGATCACTCAGGTGGAATATTCAAGAGAAATTCATTGGATAAGTTATAATGAGGGGTCTAAAAATGTAACTTTTTGGTAGTGAACAAGCAAATTCGTGAGCTCTAATTGGAATTTCTACCTCTGAGACCTCCACCTATAAATATATAACTTTTATCATGTCAATATAATAAAATTAGATTATATCACACTATCATGATGCTCAAATCCACTTGGAAGTGCATTTTCACTACCATTCTGGAGAGTGGAAACACTAATAACAAATATTGTCAAAGTTTAAGTTATACTTGTAGAACTCTAAAATTAATGCTTCTTGACTAAAAATTGACACTGCCAACACATATAAGGGGGTATATAATATATATTAATAGGTTATTAGCCTCCCATTAGGCCCAATCGATAAACCCACCACCTATTCCAGCCTCAAGAACACCCTTCCCAATACAAGAAAAATTCAAATCTTTAGCCTAAGTTCAAACACACCCAAAATGAAAATCATAAGACATTTTCATGAACCATTAGATCACTACCATGTATGTTTAATCCCTGTAATAAAAACCTAGATCACACATGTGGAAGCTTTGAGATCAATCTATGGGACAAGTTATAGTGAGGGGTCAACAAATACAACTTTTTGGCATTGATCAAGCAACTTCTTGAGCTCCTATTGGTATTTATACCTCCAAGACATCCACCTCAAAATATATCACTAAAATAACATAAAAATAGGAAAATTACATGTTATAACACTCTCATGAAATTTAAATCCACCTGAAAATGCATTTTTACTACCATTCTAATGCGCATAAATATTGACAACAAATGTTTCCAAAGATTAAGTTGTGGTTGTAAAACTAAAGTTTTGATGCTTATTGAATAATAATTAATACCACCAACATTTCTATGGGTGGATAAAATCTAGGAATAGATTCTTGGTCTCCCATCAAGCTTGATCAATAAACCCACCACCTATTTTAGCCTCAAGTACATCCTTCCCAATACAATAAAAATGCATTTTGATAGCCCAAGTTCAAACACCCATAAAATAAAACTTGTAAGTCATTTATTGAGATTAGATCATGTCCAAATTAATATTTTCTTAGCTTAAATAATATATAATTCTTTACGGACATTTCCAACCACATGAATGTGGATCTGGCACTTCTAATCTATAAAAAGATGTTAATAAGTAATTAAAAGTAAAAAAATTATGTACTTCCTAGAAAATAAAAAACATTTTGTAAAATTGATTACATATACATTTGAAAAGTCAACATACCTACATATTTCAATCCAATTAACTATTAGGATCTACTCTAACTTTGATAGTATTCATAATAACTTCATGGTCTGACTCCCAAATTTTCCATAGTTTCTTGTTTAATGGGATCCCATGATAATTTTATAATTGAATATTCATTGCAAGAATAAAATTTGAATAGTGTATTATCTTCCTATGCATTTAAAACTCTTCAAACAACCATTGATCTTAATATTTTATAAGATATCATCAAAACCAAGTTCTAGTGACTACCACTGACCTAGTAGGATAATCAATGTTTTCTCTATATATAACTGGGGAAGTCAATTTTTCTCTCTCTACACAATGACACAAGTATTAATTAGTGCCTTATTTATTATCCTCATTTTTAATAACATAAAAAACATTCCTTATATAAAAAAAACCATTTTTAATGACTATACGAAGATATATAATGAGAATAAATTTTACATAATGAAAATTATTCTACCTAGTTGTACTAGATCAAATACATGGTCAAATGCATCTGATGATGTCATATTTATAAGTTACAATTCTATTAGAGATTGATATATGTTGATTTGAATTATAAGTTTGGAACTCTAATCATCCACCCACTCTTATGACTCACACTCATTCCAAAATGATTTCATGCATACAGAATAAAAACATGCCAAGTGTCTTGTATGTATAGTCTAAGAACTTGCATTTGATCTACAAAATGAGTGGTCATTTGAACACATTAGAGTCATACAATCCAAATAATTTACAAAGTCTTCTTCCTCTATTAACCAAAAATATCTATAAATATTAAAATTTGGTTTCGAACCATAACACATGTTCTCATTACACCATCTAATCACAATTTTTACATATCTCAAATGAACACCCTTTTTTAATTTTAAGTCCTCCCTTGCAATAGCTATTTTTACACATGTTGCATCACTATCATGCTCCCCTTTTCCATGTCCAACCTTAGTGAAACAAAAAATGTTTTCTACATTAGTGGTAATGTGCATCCTACCCAACCATTCAAACATCCATGAATTTTTGAATTACAATGTGAAATTGTTTAATTAAAGATAATATTGATTGAATGTAATGTTCCTCTGACTCAACTATTCATAGAAATTTTGAAAATAGCCTTGCACATACTCTTAAAAATGTGATCTATCATCATTGATATATAAATGGTACTACCTTACTATTTTAATTTATTGTTCTATATTATCATATGCATGCACGAATGTTATATGCACAATTATGGTAGCTTGTGATGAGTTCTAATACTATGATTGAACTTCCATTTTCGGTTTGAATGTATAATTTTTAGTAAAATAAACTACTAAAACAATCAAATCAAGTGGGAATGTATCCTTACTTATATTTAAATGTTCATTGAATAAACTTGTCTTGTATGTGTGCCTTGCATACTCATAAACAATATTTTCCCTAAATTTGACCTAAATTTGAGAAATAGGTATATTTTTTGTAACAATCTCACACCTTATAGATTCTTTGTCATCATTTACTTGATAAGTCACTAATTTATATTTTCTTAAACCAACTATTCTTTTTCCAATTACGCTTGGAATCTTCTCATGGATATATATATTTTTTATTTTGGCAATCCACCACAAATGCTGTAATTTGTATTTAAACATGATTTGTTGTAAAATAATTGTCCATTAGGTCTTTTAAAAAATATATCTGGAATAAATTACCTAGTTAATTTTGGTGGAAATTCAATTCCACTCTCTTGCAAAATGTTGTTAGTATTCAAAGTACAATAAATATGGAAAAAAACATCATAGTGCATTGAAACTTCAACATGTTGCCTACAATAAATAGTGGTGCATGTGTGATTTATTCTAACATAGTTTTTTTTGCCATAAAAAAATATTTTGAGAAATATAAATTTGTGGATGTTTTTCCAAAAAATTATAGTACAATTATGTTTGAGTCATATTCAATAAATGTTTTGAATGTGGTTCATGGCTATGAGAACCAACTCTTATTTTCACAACATCTCTTATATTGGGCAAAAATCTTATATTATCTTTTAAAAATTGAGTAAATAACTATTTTAGGGTATCAATAATAGCCTTTTCCTTTCATGAAATTCTATCAAATAATACCTTGAGCTCATTGGTACTAGGTTCATCAAGTCTTTCACATCTTTTAAATGCTTTTATTATTATTTTTATACTTATACTAAGTGTTCAACTTATTTTTGAAACCATTCATTTTTTCCCTATTTTATCACTTACTACAAAAGTTATCAGTATATGCTAGGAAGCTTTACAATCTTTGGTGTATGATTTTGGGCCTGTAGTATGATATACATTGTGTATTTTTTTAACAATTTCATTATTTTCATCATCCATGTTAGATGTTCTTACTCCTAATGTGTACAAAGGATGTTAATTGGCACTAAATAAATTGGTATATAGGGAATGTATATGGTCGACAATTTAGGGTATAGTGTTTATTGTTTATGGTTTAAGGATTAGGTTTTAATGTATATATAGTTTAGGGTACACATGTTCAATCTCAAAGATAATTGAAGATAATTTAAAACACTTGGACCTATTTGTGACTATATAATGTGCTTTTAGGTTGTCATTATACCCTAGATGTCATCATGTAGATTGAGTGAATTAGCCAAATGGGGCAATTAGTCATGTGATTTAGGCTAAAATGAGCCCTGTGAACTTAATTCTTAGTTTAAATGATGTTAATGTGTGATAAAATGATTAGTTTAAGGTTTAAAGGGTTTATATTTATGATTTAGAGTTTAGGGATTAGGAACTTTAAGGATTAGGTCTTAGGGTATAGGTTTTAAAGTTTATAAGGTATAATCATGATGGTGATTGGGGTAAATTTAATCTACTTTAACCTAGATATGTGAGTAAAGAATGTGAATTTGGGATCAATTATCTCCCACATCATCATATATTGAGCCTATGAAGTCAATTATGGTAAAGAGTGATGCAATTTTAACCAAGTTCATCCCTATGAACCTAATTATTATTATATAAAAAGGATGTCAATTGGGGATAAATTGAACCCAGGGGCATATAGGAACCTCAATGTAAGGAATTTCATCCATATGATATCAATTGGGGATCTAAGTGCTCACCATATTTAAAAAATAATTATTTTTTCAAATTGATATGAAATTTGGTCCAAAGGAGCTATGTGCAAGGAATTTCATTTATATATAATGGAAATTGGGACTTACTTGACCTTGATTGCATACCATACTGAACATAATGAGTTAGGTTCCAAATGATACATAATTGGGCCAATTAAGGCTTGCCCAAGGAATTGTGTCAACATAATTTTGATTAGCACCCCAATTTCACACCTTATTCAAATAATTGAGAGTTATATTGAATCTAATATGAAATTAGGTTGAATTAAACCCTTTTTAAGGAATTGCATCCATCTAATAAAAATTGGGATTATAATTGTGCACCAAATTCAATTGAAAGAATATTTGGTTTAATATGATATGAAATTTAGTCCAAATAAGCCTTGTGTATGAAATTTCATCCTTATACTATCAATCGGGGCTTCTATTACTCCAAAATACATAATATATTGAAAGTATTTAGATTCAATAAATATGTAATTATGGCTATCCAAGGCTCATGAAAATAACTAAATACATATAATGTCATTATGACTTTGTCAGCCCTGATTGTAAACTATATTCAACTAATCATGTATTTTTTTTATCTTATACATAATTGGGACCAACTAATACTCATGAAAGTAATTTTGTCCATATACTGTTCGTTGGGTTCTATTAGCCCTGATTGCACACCATATTGAACTAATTGAGTATTTAGGTTCAATATGATATGCGATTGGGGCCACTCAATCCCTAAACAAGGAATTACATCCATCTAATGTCATTTGGTACTCTAATTACACCATCTTAAATCTATTTATATTTTTTTAATACTATACACAATTGGGGATAACCAAGTCCTATGTAATTAATTGTTTCCACCTAATATCAATTAAGGTAATTTTTTACCCCATGTAAGGAATTATGTCCATTGTGAATATTTTTCCCTAATTGCACATCATATTTAACCAATTGTGTATTTTCTTCAATATAATCTATAATTAAGAGTAACTGGTCCCCATGCAAGGAATTCCTTCAATATAATGTCAATTAGGGCTTTGATAACACACCATATTAAACTAATTTAATAGTTAGTTTAATCTAATACACAATTGGGTTAAATGATCCTTAAGAAGGAAATTACGTCCATATGATGTCAATTATGTCTCTAATTGCACACCATATTATAAAAATGAAGTATTTAGTTTAGTTTGATATGTAATTGGTATCAACCAAGCTCCACCCGAGGAAATATGTCCATCTAATGTCAATCATTGAATGATATAAAATCTTGACAAGAAAATTAGTCCTAAATAATAATCTTAATCAACCAAACTTTGATCATAAGACTATTACACATAATGGCTCCTATTCGGGTTTTAGGGTGTTGAGAATATATAACATGATCGTGTTATTAATTAATGTGATCATGTTACTAACATAATTAATAATGCTATCATATCAATAATGTAATCATAGTATTTGAATTTAAATTCAATTCCCATACCTTTTATCTTTAGAATGACTTGGATTCCCAAGCCAAAGGCTTAGACTATCAATGTACAGTCAAGTTTTGAAAGTTATGATAAAAAGAAACAAGTTTAAAATTTGAATTACAAATAGAATAATAATTTCAATGTGAAAATTGAAAAACTTAATACAATTGTGACAAGCACACTCTCATCTTTAAAAAATATTATTTTTAAAATTTTTGGACTAATTTAATGTTTTAAACTATGTTTATTTCTAATTATACCTTTTTTAGGACACTAAATGTCATAAACATGCTGCCTACACATGTTTGTGTAATTCCTATTTAGTTGATCCAAGTCAAAAACTAGTTATATGGTCACAAACTAGGCCTAATTCTACACATACTAAAACAAAATTGATTTTCATTTTTTTGGAGGTAGTTAGGTGCATCGTATGGATGTCTATCCATTTTTTGTCAGTTTTTAGGATATGTTTAGTTGTAAAATTGTTAAAACAAAAGGTATTCACTAAAAAATATAAAATAATATAGGTTAAAAACTATAATATCTTATCTAAATTTTCCTCGAAGGGTTTCAAATAATATTAAATGCTACTAAAAATGGTGTGCCACACGATCGTCTATCTACATTGTTTTTTAGAAAAATAGGAGTTACTCTTAAAATTTTACATGTTTGACCTAGTTATACTTAGCCATTTTTTAAAAAATAGTGTTTTAGAAACTATACTCAAAATTCTACATTTCATGTTCTAACACCGTCTTTAAATTTGGAGTGTAGATATCTCAAATTATCTACAAAAGTTCAAATTTTTGAAATTTTAGGAAAATCATGTCCACGAGTATGCCACTTTTTGTCTCCCAAATTTGTGCACTTACTCATATACCCATATGATTTAGGGAAAGTATGTGCATTGTATGTATGATGTACTTATTAGTTGTCTACATTTTGTTTTAAACCATGATCTAAGAAAGGATTTTTTGAGTTTTTCAGATTTGTATTATAATTTGGTTATGGTATATTTTATTTTTTAGGTGTGCTTAACTCAATAATATTATCATCAATGAGATCTAGTATTTTATAACTTAACCTATAAAATTTATTCATGTAATACACAATACACTTATGGTAGTCATAATATGCATTATTGTCAAAGCCCTTATGTTGATGCTTTTTCAAATAAAGATCAAATCAAGAAGGTAGATATATAAAATTTTAATCAATATGCTTTTATAATGATATATTAAGAGGTTGTGGTAACCTTTTAAATTTACTCCTAGTTAAATTTGATAATCGAAGATGGATTGTTGGTTGTGTTATTGCATTAAATGTTATCTTTGCTTCATTTTTAAGTTTTATATATTTTATCGTGTAATTTTAATTTATTTGAAACTTGACTTTGGAAGTAGGTGAAAAATTTGATGTGTAATTTAGTTTTTTCAATTATTTGAGTTTGACATAGCTTTCTTTGACTGTATGACATAGATCATCAAATAATTTGAATTTATCAAACATAGCTAGTTTTTTAAGTGGTGTGAACAAGACTTGAGTGAAAATATATTATAATTCATTACCTATCATATATTTTTTCATCTTTGCAAGCATAGTTTTGTAATGCAGAACATATGTAATAATTTCCTCATTTGACCTATGGTTGACTTTTGTAATTTTTGCATAACATAAATTTTCAATAATGTTAATATAAAAGTGTGTTGAAAATTGATCTTCCAATGGGTTGAATGGTATAACTCATTGAAGTGGGAACTCATATAACCATTTTATATAATAGTCTTTGATACTTCCCAGAAAGACCTTATTGAGTAATATATCATTATAACCATAGTCCAAACATGTTACATGGAATGAACAAAGATGATGTCCAAGATCACCATTAAGCTTATAAAATGGTAGCTTAGGTTCTATAAAGCTAACTTGGAGTGGTGAGAGGATATTTCATGTGGAAAAGTATTGTGAAGTATAGTATGAGAGTCCATAGACTGTTTAACTTTGGAGACAAATTTTATTAACTGAAACATTTTATCATGTAAGGCTAAATGTTTTTTCAATATAGGATACATTAAAATAAGTCGGAATGGACCTTGTGTGGTAATCAAGGGTGGTGCATATTATTCCCTTGTGTAAATAGGCATGCATGTTAATCTACTATAAACTAAGTGATCCCCCTATACCTAAATGTGCTAGCATATATGTGACTATAGGGGTTTATAGAGGAATGGTAGTAATAGTGGTAACTAGAACATCTAAAGTAGAAGTGAAAGTGAAATTTGAAGCTAATTTATTTTCATCAATTCTTGCATTAAAATTATCGGTATCAATAGCCATAATAAGTCCATCAATAAGATGTGGGTAGGCATTATATCATTCTAAATGTATTAATGTTCGCATTCCCATGTCATGCTATTTTTAACAAATATTTTACCTAATGATGATTTTATCCTAGAAGAAGAGTTGATTAGGGATTTAAATTAGATATTCTTCATTTTAACCTATTTAGTACATATTTCAAATTTAATGGCCCAAAACAATGCATTTTAATACAAGAATAAATCCAAAGGATTAACATAAAATTAAAGATTGCATATTTATAGTCCATTATTTAGTTGAGAAACTAATATAAAGTGGATATAACGAGTACCCAATTACTGATAGTAAATAATCGATCATGCTAATGAAATAATCAATGAAAAGGAGTAAAATAAAAAGGAAAATTGGTGAAGCTTTTCAAAGGGGTGATTGATTTTTAGGATATAAGATATAATACTCTAGGTCATAAATAGTCAATAAGGACATAAAATGCACTAAATATGGAATATTACATTGTTCCCATACCACACTATCCCATCATGATGTTATGTTGAGAGTAACTTTCTAGGGATAACTACTTACTGGTGCATAACATGAATAAAGGACTGAATGCTTCCTATAGGTGAAAATAAAAACCCTAGATATTTATGATATATCATGAGTTACATGGAAACTAAAATCACTAAATAATATCATCTAATACCTTACATATTGAGGTATTAACCCTTCCACCACACCTTAGGTAAAAATAGAGAACTCTTTTCCCAAAATAACCACACCTATGATTTTTAAAACTATTAAAATATATTTTCACAGTAAATAAAGAAAAATGAAAATTGAAAAAAAATGAAAAATGAAATGACAAACTAAAGACTTAAAATAGTTTAGGTTCACCAATAATTTTAACCTATTTTTGATAAAAATAAATAAAATTTTAATTGGTTATAATAGGTATAAAAATATAAATATCAGAATGATAAAGATATATAATGTTTAACTATTAGGATTTTGACAAGTTTATAAATATGGAAATTTGTTATTTTTGTAAATACCATGAAGATATATAACTAGATCAAACAGACATATCCATTAAATATTTATATTTTTTGATAGTGAAAATATAAGGAAGAAGTGATTATATGAGCTCAATATTAGGTACATAATCATAAAGATAATATGGGTAGGTCTTCTCTAAGTGGATTGTGACATAGTACATTCTAGTCCATTAACTACAAACTTTCCTAGTTGACAAAGACAGGTTGTTCACATGAAATTATAGAGATTCAAGAATATAAAAAAAATAATAGATTAAAGTAATAATTAGAACATATTATGGACAAGAGTATAGTAAATCTTGGTCTATTGACCATGGACTTATCTTTATTGATTGCAAATAAAAATTGATTATTGTGCCTTATGCACATGTGAAATTTTAGTATTATGATATATCACAATTCACAAAAAGACAGAGTGTTATGGGATTAGTTGGATATAATCATCCCCTTGATTACTAACAATTGCCTACATATCCAGTACTCCAAGGATGAAAATCAAACCCATGTAGTTCTCTCACCTAGGGTGAATGTGTAATTTATTATACTTTGACTATATGTATATAATGAGAAAATTGTTTTGATAATTGAGAGTCATATACTTTGAATCCATTTAGAGGGATATTGACTTAACTTATGGCTACTCATTGTAAATGATCCTAAATTTTGGATTAATATGGCATAATTTCTTAATGTGTAGAAGTGTATATTATTGAACTAATTAAGTATCAAATGGTGATAATGAGTAATTCATTAATTATATTTATAGGTGGATATTTTGATAAAATCCTTTACATACCTTATGAAGCATGCGATAAAACCAAGAATGATGTTTTTAATTTTAAAAACTAGTCATCATTTAGCATTGAACATGACCATTGTATCTGGATGAAGGTGCACCATGCCCTTATACACCTAACACAAGCTTGACCATAAGGATATAATATAATTATCCTCTAGTAGGGATATCCTAAAGGTAATTGTAAATATATTGAATATTTTACATTGAAATTTATGTGTAGTATTAATGTAAAATAAAGGGTTGAGCACACATGTAGACAAATAGATTAGAGGAATGTACAAGTAAGCTAGTTTAGGATGTGTAAATAACTCGCATATTAAACACCTATGACTAGATTTATGTAAATATAATAGCAATGATTCAAATCCTATAACATAATAAATCATATTCATAGGTATAATACTTAATTAAATGAAACTATGTCAATAACATATTTTTTATTACTCTTCATACATTGGATCATAACATGTCAACTACATCGAATTAACATGAAAAAAGCGGATATATAAGTAAATTTCATTGATATTAACACATCTAAAACTGAAACTAATCATTTTGTTTTTTAGGAGCATATAATCATTATCTTCAAGTAAAGTCATAATTTTTTTGTAGAATTTTTTTAGGGTTAACGTATTATCAAGTAATGTATTTTATATAAATAACACAAAGACTTTGGTTGTGTCATCATTTTTTTAAATTATATTATGTTATTTGAAAAATGAATCATTAGTTTCCTATAAACAATGTTATATGAATGGATTATGTCTCTTATTATGGTGCATGTAAAAAATGATTACCAGTTTGAGACATTGTGTTATTTTTATATCATGATGAGCATAGATGAGATATTGGGAATATATTCATTTTAGAATGAGTTGAGATTGGATCAATATATTTTATGGAATTCAACAAGAATATACTATTTTTATCTATTTATTTATTATCATTATTATTAATTTTTTAATTTTCTAATGAATATGTTTATTCTTCTCATAAAATTTTGTATAGGTCTATACGATTTTGATTTTATTATTTCTAAATCCATGTTTTTCTTTAAAAATGTTTCATGGAAAAAATGTGAATAATTTCAGGTTAAGGTTAACATCTTATCAATGTAATATCCATCCTTTGAATAAAATAAATAATTAGTTGCCCCAAATAAAAAGTATCAAAATTTGAATATTAGCTATTAGAATCCATTCTTTACAACTATGTAAGATTTGTAATTCTAAAAAAGTAATAGGAACTATACATTATTCATGGTTATATTTTCCTACCCAAAATATTATTCTTGTAAAAAAACACTTTGGTATGGGTCATTTTATTTTTTTTCAAAACCTTATTTTATCATTCTCCTCCAAAATGTCAATTTAATCTTAGAGCACCTACCATAAGATTAAGTAAATAACACATTACACAAAACTTGACATCATAACATGTGCATTAGGAACATAAATATATATACAATAGAGTCAATATATGGAAATTGTATCCCTCTTGTTGTCTCACTTTTTTTGCAACTCACACTTATGCATCACTCAAGCCCTTATGTTATTTTATATTCTTAAAATCAAGAATTCAAGAACATCAAATTTTAGATAAGGACATCTAATTGAAAATCATTTATTTTCCATATATATTCAAAATACAATATGTTTTTCCTATCTTAATAAATTTTTAATAAAATAAGAAAATTTGGTAAAATTTTGAATACATGATTACCATGGGGAATGGGGGTGTAAGTATTGTTACATGGAAGAAGATATCATTCACATAAGTGCACATGAATATATGAATAATGGTATGGATAAATTATATATAAATATTCTTATCAACAAAATAAAATATAATTTCCATTTTTTTGATAAGATTTTATTTCGTTTAAATGATATTCAAGAACAAACTATAAAAATAAATAAACAAGTGACAAAAAATAAAATAACTAATGAAAATATGATTTTTTAAAAATTTTATTTTTAGATTATCATTTTAAATATTTTTTCCCTTTACTTTTTCCTCTTATTAAATATCTAATTTTATATTCTATCTATAAGAAACATTTATATTTTATTATTTTTATGTTGGCCTCTACATGTAAACAACATAAGATTTTATTTCCATATTTATGAGTTATAAAAAAACCACAAGATAATTAGAAATAAAATTTCATTCCATGTACCTTCGTTTGTCTCTTGAGAATGTTTTTTTTTCAATTTTTAGAAAGATGCAACAAAAAATAAAACAAACTACACCCAATAACCCTATAATTTCAAAAATCATATTATGTTTTGTATGATTAAATAAACATGTTATAAATAGTCAATGAAAACATACCTAAAATAAAAATGAAGTTATATATCATAATTATTTCCTTACACACTTCTAATTAATAAGTAAAAGTTATAATTATTTTGATGGTAGACCATCAAGTTAACATTAGATCACACTTTTTATAGGTATTTATTAATCACATTCCTTATTTCTTCCATTAATTATTACTTTCATGTATAATAAAACACAATAGTTTAAATTATATGGTTATTAGATGTATAAATAATCTTACACCTCATTTAGAAAAAAATCAAACCAACCCAGTAAGAAATAATGCCTCTTGGTTGTCACTCTAGAAAATACAGTATTAAAAATATGGTCTTCCTACCATAGTTATCACATCACCTTCATCCACAGCATATTACCTTATCTAGATATAAAAACTTAGTAAACCCTTAATTTAGGATTATAAAATTTGACAAAAAAATCAAGCATTACAAAAGGGTGAGTGGTAAATAAATTGAATCAATGATAGAAATATCTTTTCTATGAATATTAAGTCTTTTATGCAAATATTTATGTTCTTAATTTACATGTAAGGATGCAAAGGTTCAATTAATATGTTACTAATTGAAAACAATGGTGTAAATTGATTAATCAATAGATGAAAGTGAATAAACCCTAATAAAAATAATATAAACTACTATTCAAATTTACCCAACCACATTCACATTCAATTGTAGCCCAAAATTCAATCCAAAATGAAAATTAAGATTAGATTCTGGTAGAAACAAAATCACAATCATGAATACCTAAGATAATATAGTAATTATGTCCACCAACTGCTTAAGTCTAAATTGACAAACATTACCATATTCATAAGAACATAGTGATATTTTATAGAGAATTAAAAACATAGGCTAACATAAGAATGATACAAAAATACTTAAATAAAAAAGGAATTATGACCCTAAGAAATTATATAAAAGTTTATGATAAGAATAAATGTACTATC
>JARHVA010004328.1:825000-850000 GCA_037957365.1 Torreya grandis | reverse complement strand
CCCACTGGGAAGGAATAGTAGTGGATTTCCCACCATCCTTCCACTTATTGAGGGTCAAGGGTGAATAATTGGGTGTGGATGAGATAATGAATCCTTCAATATCTTGTAAATGGAGGTGGTCAGCCCTACGATGGATGTTTTGAGAGATGTAACTTATGGCATTAGGAGCACTCCCCAAAATGGTCAAATAAATCCTATAATTTCCTCACTTCCATGGCAAATTTATTTTCTTGGATGTGAATCTTCATGAAAGATGGAGATAATGCAAACACCTTGTTGTTAATAAAGAAATGGTAGGATGATTCCTAGTTGTTGAATAAAGCAGAGTTTCTATCTTTCCACAATCAAAACATTATAAAAAAATTGAATAAAGTCTAAAACTTTGTGTGTATGTGTGTGTGTGTGTGTGTGTGTGTGTGTGTGTGTGTGTGTGTGTGTGTGTGTGTGTGTGTGTGTGTGTGTGTGTGTGTGTGTCTGTGTGTGTGTGTCTGTGTGTGTGTGTGTCTGTGTGTGTGCGTGCGTGCATGTGTGTGTGCATGCGCGTGTGTGTTTGTGTGTGTGTCTTTATGTGTGTGTTGTCCAAATATCAAAATACCCAAGGAGTTATAAATAGCATCATAAAGGTTTGGATGATAACGCTAAAATAAATTGTGTATCAAACACCAAATAATCTAGGCTTTGGCACATGTCCAAAACATATGATTGGAAGTCTACTCTAAATTAGGCTGGCAACTTGGGTTGAGAAATTCAAAGGTGAGAAATGTGATCCCCAAGTGTAAGTACTTCATAGATCAAACACAAAAGGAAATGATATAGCTTGGGCTTAAAAATAGCCTACAAAATTCACTGAGTTGGGAAAGCCAAGTTCTCAACTTAGAGTTAAGTTTACAATACCTATTGATCTTATGATTAGATGATAAAAAGGGGATCATGTCTTTATAAATTATTTATAGATAATAATTATTAAATTAAATATCACAATACTACCTCCAATATTTCCACTATGAGTGAGAAGGTCACATACCCAATTTTTTGAAAATGACATTTGATATTAAAACTTAAATGCAGAGAATAATAGGTAAGTCAGAACTATTTAAAATAAAATTTGAATTTTTTGAGGGTGAAGAGGACCATTCATGATTATAAATTAAATCATTTAAATTTTGGATTCATTTTTTGATTAGCATCAAAAAAATTAAGCTAGGTATTTTAGCCAAAAGGAGGCTAGTATTGGTTATGATAGGAGACCACTAAATATTATTTACTTGAAAGAGATAACCCTACAAAATCCATCACCAATGAATTTTAAATGAGTTTTTATCATTTAATAATTTTTCTAAATGTTTTTTTCCTCAAATGGGCCCTCAATTCTGATGAGAGCAAAAGTGGTCTTCATAGTGTGGAAACTAATGTTTTCCATCTAGATTTACCATAAGATAAAAAAAAAATTAATACATTTTTGTAGTATGATTTTATAGGAAAAATTACCTTCAATGGATCTAGCAACATACTTAGCACATAGGAAAATGCTCTATTTATGGATTTTAATTACTTTTATCATGAGGAAGACAATGAATATCCCAAACAACTCTTTGAAACCCCCCAATTATATTTGACATTAGAACACATTAAGTATATGATACTATTATCTAATTTATCATAGGAGGATATAGAGGATGCCCAAAAGGAAGAAATATAAACATGAGTAGCATCTAAAATCTTAGTATAAATTGGAACTTCCATGCCAAAGAGAGTGGTTTGGTAATACATTACTCCACCTTTTTTATCAACCCGACTTATGGCATATGACCATAAATCCATAATGCAAATTTAAAAGGAAAAGGAGATGCCTAATAATTTGAATTTTTCCCCTATATAAAACCAATTCCATTTGTAGTGTTGTAACCAATCAAACAAGTAAATTAAAGTTTATCTATATCATTAGGTTTTAATCCACTATAAATTGGAACTAGAATATAGACCAAAAAAATTGAGACTCTGTATAACATTCTTTAAATAGATTTATTTATTTTAAAGAGTGAGGAAATTATCTTCAACAAAATGGCTATTGATAAGTTTGTAGGATTTATAAAAATTAAAAATTCCCCTAATAAGACCCCACTAAGTTCTATGTAGTAACACATATCTAAGGTCTTCATCAAATAAAACATATAATGTTGGAGCAAGGGGGTAACCTTGAAAAATTGAATGATAAAGTTTAAAACTTTTAGATTTGAGGACATTGATAGTGACACAAGCTAAATAATTTGACAAGAGGGTTTAGATAGCTGAAATAAATAATTGATGGAAGCAAAGAGGCTGGAGCATAGATATAATGAATGGACATGAAATTCTCTCATAAATGAAGTTTGAGAAAGATGTTTACCTAAGGAGAGGATCTCATCCATTCCATATTATCACACACAAAATTAAGTTATCATGGATATACATATTTTTTTAAATCTCATTTGCTCACATCTAAAAATGGAAGGTAGCATGATCCAAACGTGGTTAGTAAGAGATTTAGAAATGATCTTTTATGAAACACTGATCATGTTGATGGGATGTCAACTGGTAATAATTTTTAGGTCACCATTTTGGCTATGAATTTAGTATTTCCTTATTAATAAGGGAAACCAAAGAATTATTTTTCAAATCTTATTTGTAGAATTGGAATAAATCAGGGCTAACAAAATCCTTGGTGACAATATAAAATTCATAGGGGAATCCATCAATTATTGGATCTATATTATTATTGATGTAATGTAATGCATGAGAGATTTATTAAGTGTTAAATGCACATCATATATTGTTTTACCAACAATCCAAAGTTTATTAGGAACCACATCAATTCATTCATGCAAAAGAGATGTCAGGGAGAGTAGTGAGTCTCAACTAGGCTAAATTTATGTACTTGATACAATCTAGGGCCTTTTGGGATATGAGACAGATGAATAATTATTCAAAATCCTTATTTCCAACTTTGATCCAATGGATGAGAGATTGAATTTTTACCACTTTGGTTTCATAACTACATACCACTTTTATTTTGTGTTTGAGGGAGGTAACTTGGGCTTGAATATTAAATTCAAAGGGATTACATGAAATAATAGAGGAAATATTTTAATATTATTTGAGCACATCCCCATCAGATTTCCTAAAACCATGATAAATTTGATTTCCTTAGTGGCATGAAAAGGTGGTAGTATGAAGTATGGTCTCATTTAACAACTCAATCTAGATGAAAAAATGAAGTGGTTGAATTGTGAGATTAAAAAGCCAAAAAATGAGATAGATGTTTCCTAATGAAAGGGGATGTAGGTGTTAAGGAGGAGATTATTATGTGACACTTTGAAATTATTGTTACTCCCCTCCACTCTAAAAGAGATGGGATTAATGTTGGAGAAAATATCTTCAAGTTACATGATTATAGGTTGTCCATTGGTACTAATAAAATAAAAATCATTTTTCTATAAAAGTATATAACAACCTAATATCTAAAGGACCTTATCAATCTCAGTATTGTAGTTGGAAAACATAAATCCATTAGTATAATTTAATTTTTTTTAGAGGAGAGGGTCCACCAGTACCCATTAGTTCTTAAAGTAATACCATGCCTCACATTTTCCCACACACTATCTCATCGATAGATCACCAAGATTCTACTCGATAATGTTGACCATATCAAAATCCCCACACATAAGCCATGTGGCTAGAGGTATGTCTTAAACCAAATATTTCAATAAATTTGATATGTCAAGACCATCATTATAAGCATAGATATTGAAAATCCATAATAATTATCCATCAATATCAAGAAGAATCCAAGCATCTTAGTGTGATAGGTCACCCCCTATGGCAAAAATTAAGGAAGAAAATTTTGAGGAAACTAAGATATTGGTGTCACAACATTCATCATTGTCTAGGGTCAGGAATGGAATAGATTCAAACTAGATGACTTTTAGATCATATTGTAGAAGAAACCTTAATTTTTTTAATTTTTTAGGCAAAAAATCTAAATATCCTAAATGTTGATAGATGTTTTACATAAAGAAGTTTTGAGAGGACTCTATTCAACCTCAAATATTCTAAGGTAATTAATTCATTATGAAGTATCATTCATAAACAACCCCCATAAACAAATCCAATACGTTAAAGAGCCATAAAATTATTCCCCAAAAGAGTTCATTGGTTTGGTAGAATAAAGTACCTAATCACAATGCAATGAAATTTAACTCCATTGTCCTCTCATGAAGAGTCTCCATCACCATGAGGTGGGTTGTGTGGTTGCGTAGGGGCCTAATTTATTTTAGAGGATAAATTACCAGGAGAAGAGCTCACTTGAGGCTGAAACATTTTTTAAACATGGATATATGGGGACATGAACATACTAAGAGGATCAATTGTGGGGTTGGTATTGTGCACCTTAGGAAAGGATTTAGTCATATGGGGAGTAGTAATTAGTTTGGTAGTTTTGTTACAAACTTTTATTTTTTGATAGTTTTCATCCACCTATTTTTATTTTCCACTACCTTCGGCTTATTTAAGAGTGGTTGTTTAGTCAATGATTTTTAACATCTTATGAGGGAGCAGTTTTTGAGCCTAGAGTAGAGAGACTAGAAATGGAAAAAATTGTTTTGGATATTTAAAGTAAACAACATTTTCACCCATTACTTAGTGTCAATTTGAATATCAATGGATTATTTCAAATCCTTAGTCAAATAAAATTCAACACATACCATTTGTTGGGGTTTATTGAAGATAACCTACTTGGATCATGACATAAAACATTCCCTATAGGTTTCAAAATCTCCTTCAAAAAGGACCATAGAAGAAGTTAGAGGCTATTGAGCTTAATAAATACCAACCCATAAAAGGAAGCCTAGCCTTAGACATTAGATTCATGGGTCCATATGGAAAATATTTGAAGAGTTTTCCTTAGGAACTAACATCTCAATTTAGATAATAGAATTTAGACTTGAGACAACTCCTTGAAATAAATTTTTAAAAAAAACCTTAGTAAGGGTTTTAATTCCAATGACATGGACACATGAGGGTTCCCATTAGTGTTGAAAACAAGCATTGAGGGTCTCCATAAAGGGGATACAAAAGAAAATAATCAATAAGGTAATAGTTTTTGTACCATTTGCAAACATTTTCTATGGGATTAGGCTATAAGAAAACATCAAGTGGAGAGGGAGAGTTGGAAGTTATACCTCATCATAGACTTTAGGCATGAATTTCATGGCTTAATTTGGTACCATCTTTACCACTAATTACATTAGTAGTTACACTAGAGAGGGAGGAGGCCATTATATGTTAAAATATCACCTCGAGGGAGGTTTTCTTAGTGCAATAAATGTCACTAGATTTGACACTCTATCAGGTATGGTGTGGAAAGAAGGAAAGGCAAGAAATTATAATAAAAGGTAGACATAAAAAATCCTAGCAGAGTATGTTAACATAATTTTTCCTTATCTAACTTAGTATTTCACTACTTATGATCTATTGCTTTTTATTTCAAGCTCTTGACTAAAAAATTTGGTCTCATATTTACTATCACTTTTTTCACTTTTAGGCTACAATTTTTATTTAGATGTTCAACTATTGTGTATGTTTATTGATATCCATTATTTTTAAAGTAAATCATCATTATGATTTTCACATTATTTCACTTATTTATTTTGGGCCTTTTTTAAGGCTTTATTGTCACTATATTTTTTGAAAGTGATGTTTTAAGTTTTTTTGAATGGAACATTTTTTGAGAGATGGATAAGAGTTAGTTAATTTTAGGGTTTTGTATTTATAAATCCTTTTTTGTAATCTATTGATCAAGCATAGATTTGTAATATTTATTTTAGGGTTTGAATGAGAATTTATTACCCTATGTTAGGTTGTTAATCCATTCATTTGGAGGCTTTTATAACATCCCCCAATATTAATGGTCACTACCTATGAACTTGCATCCTTAAGCTAGAATAGATTTGAATGATCATGATGTCAAATAATTCAAACAAGTTTGTATTTAAGGTCTTTTATGAGGTAATTTTTATAACCCAGAAACCCGTTTACCTAATGTTATGTTTTATTTTATAGAATCTGACAGAACATGAAAGTTACTTTAATCCTTTACCCTTTTGTGTTAATTTGTGGGTTGAGTCTCCCTTAAGTGATTTCTCAATAAGTGGGTTCACAACTATTGAAAAATCAATGTCATTAAGATTAATGGGATGTAGAACATGACTAATTTTTTTTTGTCCCATTGCTAATGTTAACCTATATAAGACTATTGTCAACCACGAGCACTAGTTTATTTACAATACACTAATATTATTTTCACACTAGACCAAGGAAATTTTAATCCTCTAAGAAATCCAAAATTAAAACAAATACAACAATCTATTGTATATTTGGTCTTAATATGCCCATTTTAAGTGCCTAGTAAAACAAAACTCAAATAGATACATGGGGCACTCAAATAGGGTATATTGATTCCCATAAATAAATGTGATAACTAATATAAATTTAGACTTGATAACACTATCAAAATTTCTATTGATCATGTCATGAGAGAAAGTTAAGAGGTGTTGGGTTGCGTGTATCATTAATTCACAAAACTTACTAGATTGTTTGTTACATTATGCTTATAGGGTGTCTTCAATGAACTTTTAATTAAGTGGGGATGCCTCATGTTTCTTATGGGCATCACCCATAATTTTTTAGATATGGATTTATGTTGGATAGGCTAAAATAAATAATAACAAAAATCCTTCCTTCTCTCAGTGTGCTTGCATATTTACAAGAATATAAAAGAGATACAATCCTTGATACCAATTATTTATCACTTGAATCTCAAGATAAATTGTTCTTATAATGTAAATTTAAATGGTATAAGTGTTGTAATTTTGATGCAAATTCATATGATAATATTCACATGAATGCTTTCATGAAAAACATAAGGTGCTAAAGTACATCAATTTACCTGCTCCTTTTATCCTTGAAAAGATAAAGTTTTTGACTTATAACACTCTGAGGAAATATTTTCATAATGGTAAAATTGTTTAATCAAAGGTAATGATGAAATAACATCTCACTTCTTTATTTAAAATAATGTACAAGATCAAACCCATGTATAACTTCTCATCTAAGTCTCCTACACAAAAGCATAATATTTTTGACAAAGGAAAAAGGAAAAGAAGGATGCAAAAATATTGAAAGTTACCATACCTTTTACTTCAAACAAAGGAAAGAAGAATTTTGTTGACATTTGGCACTATCAAAATCACTCACACAACCATTATGACTCAAAAAATTTCATGAAATAATGCTTGATTGCATACTCTATAGTTGGGCCCATACAAAAGGATGACACTTATTTAAATACCATTTGTATAAGCACAAGAGCTTCACTTCCATAAACAACTCTATGGAGAAATACCACCACTTCCATACTAATTTTTAAGTGAATGTTTAACCTCTTCATGTAATCATTGACATTAAAATTCAAAATAACATCATCTTGCAAGGCACATCCCAAATCCTAGGCCTTTTCACTATTGTGCATGCCAAGCCATACTCCCTGGGGTGGCTTCAGTTGAGGAAGGCTATTCAAGTTTGATGATAATACACCTTCCAAATTATAATTTCAAGCTTATGAAGGACACTATCGATTTTAACATTACATGTTTGGAGGACCCTAACATCTTGTTAGGGAGATAGATTTATATGATCAGTATACCAAATATCAATCCAATCCATAGCTCTGGACTATACATGTAAAATATTGTTTATTAAATCTATTAGAATCATCTCCAATGATAAAATCAAACCTTGGTCTCTTCCAAATGATGTTGTAAACTCTTTCATATATGTAGGAATTTTTAATGTTCACGACATATCCTAAGACACCTACATAGTAAATTATTTTGGTATTGACAATGTGCAAAATGTCAATGCCATAATGTTCTTTTCAATTCCATTTTCATTCATTACATGAATAAGCTAACCCTTCACCTAATGTATAATAGATGTTTGTGTTGCTAAGAGATGTCTATTTTACTGGCATTAGTGCTCAAACAAGTGGCATCTAAATTTAGGATTAGCTCATCAATCTATGCAATACTAGATGTAGACTACACAAGAAAGGATTTGTATGCATAGCATTCAGAGTTTCTATGGGTGTGTAAGAGATGTTGGTGGTAATGCTTTTTACTAGGCTTATTAATTTTGTTTGAAGTAGAAGGTGCAAGAGCAATTGAGTTTTCTATAACATTCTTAGCCTATTCTCATTTTTTGAAAAAACATTTTACTTATGCACAAAAGGTTGAGATGAGGAGTTTTGAATAACATTATTATCATTTTCTTATTTTTCAACAACCTATAAAGAGCTCTCAACATTGTTCTACCATGTTTCTTTGCCTAGGGCTTAAAACAAATTTAGGAATTAAACAAAAATTGTCGAGATTCAAAATAGAGTTACGATCGAAAGTGATGAAATTGTTCATTTAAATAAAGTGGGGTTCTGTATAATGAAAGAATATAAATTGGTAATCATACTTTACTCAAAACGCAAGCTTGTTGACCGTATCTCACCTTTTGTGTATGAAATATTAATCAATAATAATTTTATAGTGCATTGGGCAGTGATTTAAAGCTGTGTTTGGTAGTGATAATAAAGCAAAAAGGAATCTCAGAAAATTTTATGTGATGGACTCAAAAAAAAAAGGCAAAAAGATATACATACAGCATTTAGCGACCTGTTAAATCTGCTAATACAATATGGAACATCTACCAAACTATTTTAATTACCTGATAAATACTTGAAACAGGTGTCCACTCAATAAATTGGTCGACCATTTATCGATAATTATTAGCTTCGTGCTTACATTAGCATTTGTTTACCATTTATCGATAGTTATAGGCTTCGTGATTACATTTGCGTTTGTTTATTTCTAAAATTTGAAGCTCAAGATTGCGTATGTTGATATGCAATCAGCTTGTAATAGGTAAGAGGTAAGTGTTGTCGATATTACAATATCGTAAAAGGAATTCAAAATATCGTGCAATGCATCACGAAATATTCTAGTCAATTCAACGTGTAAATAATTGAAAATAAAATGCCTAATCGCAAATAAGCGTGAAAGGTTTTAATTTCATGCTTTTGCTCGAATCATTCAAATTTAAAAAAACAATTATAACTATGGCTACTAACGTTCGACATGCGTCTAAAACGGTTTGATTTCTTCCGTGTTATCTCGATCTTGACATGAAAGGAATCGTTGTGAAAAAATAAGGGATTATACAAGTGATACAGGCGCTCTTTCTTTACAATTTCGAGCGTCATATTGAAGGTTTTTATCTCTGTCTTCCTAATTGATTAGAATATTTGAAAAAATGAGAGTTACCAGACTTGTTTAGGTATACCCAGTGCCACAAGAGCTATCAGACTTGTTTACGTATGTCATGGGTGGCTTTACCAGTTTTAATAAACATTATGATTGTGAAAACATGAGTTTCGACGGTATTTTGCTGGCTTTATACAGAATCTTAAAATTCTTAATTAAGATGAATTATTGTCTTCCGTGCAAGGAAACCCGAAGAATAAACAATTTACAGAGAGACTCGTTCATTTTACTAAAATAAATTAACAAGATTCTGCCAAGAATAATCCATAATTACAGTACATGTTTGTCGTGGACTTTCTGAATTAAGTAATGCCGTAGCTGATGACGCTAATATAAATATCAACGTTGGATGCTTAGGTGGTTTGAAATTCCAAATGAAATTGACGTCCTCATAGCTGCTGAATTTCAAAATGAAGCAGTTACTTTTGAAGTGATAATAAAATTAAACAAATTAACCAGAAGCAATTCGAAACATTAGAGTTTATAGGAAAGAGAATTTCATGCAAATACTCAACTGACCATTTCAAAGACTGATCTATTTCTCGACCGATTACAAACCAAGTCACGGAATCCAGGTCACCTTCCTCCTAGGTTTGAATCTACTTCCCCAATACAGACGCAGAGATAAAGGCGGTTATTGAAGGCCGCATTTATGTCGCTACGATGACCTGTTGTACTCACGTGGCGCGGTAAACAGATAAAATAAAAATGCTGGCAGGTTAAATTTTTAAATTAATGTAGTATAATGACAGCTAATGAATGACTGCGACGCATCAGAATATAGTGTATTTGTTTATCGATAATATCTCCGTTTTCACGGCAACGGTGTCAGGGCCTGTATTCAATTAATCTGCTGTCCTGGATATAGATGTGGGCTTCCAAGCTTTCAAACGGCGTGGATGGAAATTTGTCACTTTAAAAAAACATAAAAATCAATTATTATTAAAATTTTTAAAAATTAAGTATTATTGAAAAAAAAGTAAAATTTAATTAATATTTTGTTTTTGATATGGATATGGATTTCGAGGTCTCTTAAAGATTTGTTGTTGTGGATATGAATGTGAGTTTTGAAGCTTCTTATTGACGTGGATGGAAATTTGTCACTCTCAAGAAAATAAAAGTCAATCATTATTAAATTTTTTAAAAATCGATCACTATTTAAAAAAAAACTCAATTAATAATATGTTCTTGATATGGATATGGGATTCGAAATCTCTTAAAAATCTGCTGTTGTGGATACTGATGTGAGCTTGCAAACCTCCTAACAGAGTGGATGGAAATTTGTCACTTTTAGAAAAATAAAAGTCAATCATTATTAAAAATTTTAAAAATCAATCACTATTAAAAAAAAAAAAGTCAATTAATATTCTGTTCTTGATATGGATGTATGCTTCCAGGGCTCTTAAAAATGTGAATGAAAATTTGTTACTCTTTTAAAAAAAAAAAATCTATCACTATTAAAAATGTAAAATTCAATTAATCTGCTATAAGGGATATGGTTGTGGGCTTCCAAACTTCCTAAAAATGTGGATGAAAATTTGTCACTCTTAAAAAAATAAAAATAAATTCAATTACTATTAAAATAATAAAATTCAATTTTTCTGTCACGGATATGGATGTGAGCCTCCAGTAAATTTCTCAAAAATCAATCATTATTTTTTTTAAAAAAAAACTTAATTAATAATCTGTTCTTGATATGGATATGGGATTCCAGATCTCTTAAAGATTTGCTGTTGTGGATACGGATGTGAGCTTCCAAACCTCCTAATGACGTGAATGGAAATTTGTCACTTTTAAAAAAATAAAAGTCAATCATTATTAAAATTGTTAAAAATCAATCACAATTAAAAAATAAAATTCAATTAATACTCTGTTCTTGATATGGATGTATGCTTCCAGGACTCTTAAAAATGTGAATGAAAATTTGTTACTTTGAAAAATAAAAATAAAAAAAATCAATCACTATTAAAAATGTAAAATTCTTATGAGGGATATGATTGTGGACTTCCAAACCTCTAAAAATGTGGATGAAAATTTATCACTCTTACAAAAATAAAAATCAATTATTATTAAAAAATAAAAATAATATAAATTACTATTAAAAAAATATAATTCATTTTTTATGTCATGGATATGGATGTGAGCCTCCAGGCCTCCTAGAGGCGTGGATGGCACTTTGTCACCGTTGGAAAAATAAAAATCAATAAAGTTGTCATTGTAAAAGATAAGCTAGTACTAATATCTTCCTTCAAAACCTGTGGGACTGTCAAAATATGTATCATTCAAACATGTAACATGCTGCTGGCAAGCCATTGTCGATGGACAGTAAATCGTTGTCGACGTACGGTAAGCCGGGACTATGACATGACTGCAGATAGGCTAGTAGCATGCGTAACTGGGATAAAATTAGTTGATCCTACGCGTAGATAGGCTATTGCATTCACCGACGCCCGAGGCTTTCGCCTGTCTATACCAGTCTGCCCCACATCGGTCCTTTGCCGGGACTTGAATATTTGCTGAGTTTTGCAATGAAAAAGTTCCACCTCAGAGGAGAAAAAAATGTCCTGCCAAGCCAAATAAACGCAAAACTAGTCAAAGAATGGTGACAGAAGAAGCTGTGGTGAAGTTAAGCGAAAGACCGCATTCCAACAATTGAGTGGTTTTTAAAGCATAGATCGCAATGCTGGCGATATCGAAGTCATTCCATATCTCACGCGCGTGACGTCGGCATTTGAAAAATTCCTATAAAACAGGGGAAGCATCTCATCCAGCGAAGACACCTTTGCAGCATTATAATAGTAAGGCTTTCGAAGCACCTGTACAGACGTTTATATCCGCACATGGCGAAAAGAAACACGCCGCCTCCGGCTTGTTCGGCTTGTAGAGTGCAACGCAAAAAATGTTCAGCAGAATGTGTATTCGCTCCTCATTTTCCAGCAGATGATCCACACAAGTTTGCAATTGTGAAGAGCGTGTTCGGAACCAGCCATATTGTCAAACTGCTACAAGTATGCATGTTTTCTTATTTCTTTTGTGACGGTTGATGAGATAAACTATTTTTGGATCATAGAATAAATCAAACTATATCCCTTTCTTTATCCAGTAGGAACAGATAATATTTATTTGCCTGGGCGGTGGTTAGGTACCTGGCCGACCAAAGCTAGAGTAAAAGTCATCATTACTATGTTACCCACTTACCGACAATAGAGTCCTAACTCATTCTGGAAACTACCATCCAGATTTATGGAAGGATGTGAATCCTTCCCGATCTATGTTCATCTGTGCGTGGCTAGCCAACTACTGGAATGGTGCAGACACCATAATTACAGGAGAAAGCCGCCATTACTATAGTACAAAGGTATGGGGAAAATGTCCTAACTCATTCTGAAATCTGCTATCCTTATATATATAAGGATGTAAATCCTTCCATTATGATCAACCAGATCTATGCTAATTTTTGTCTTCCAAAATAGTCGTTTACGAATTCAATTTTTTGCAAGTTCCACGACAAACCTAGTTAATTCTTAAGAAACCAACAATATGTTTTAGTGTTTCATTAATCATTATAGCTGCCAAAATTAGAACTCCTCTCTTTTTTGTTAAGGTATGGGATACCATTTGTTACCGTATACGGTCTATGTGTAATTGATGTAAGTTGATTCTTATATTAGGGTTATGCGGGTTATGCACACTCTTATGAATGATTTTGGCCTAGGGTTCCAATATTTTAACTATTTGTTATAACCCTTTTCATAAAAAAAAGCAAGAGAAGATAAAAAGAGTTTTAAGTTATGTATACCTGGTTCTATGGTGGAACTCATGGTTTTGACCAAATGTTCCCACAGGGTCTTAAGACTACGCAAAGAGGAGATGCAGTGAATAGCATGTTGCATGAAGCAACGGCTAGAGTAGGCGACCCTGTACATGGTTGTGCAAGTACAATCTATGAAATGCAGAAGCGTATTGCTGAGCTGGAAACCCAGTTGGCCGCTACGCAAGAAGAGCTGAAGAACATGCGTTGCGAGCATGAAAAGCTTATGTTCATCCTGGGCACTGCATCTGAGAATGCTCAAGATGTTCAATATCTCGCTGATACCACATCACAACCAGTTGAGAATATCATGTATGATGAGGTGGATCCCTTGCTATTATGGGGGCCGCTATGGGAAGAATAAATTCAAGAAACGCAGTTGTATCATGTACTCTCCTATGTCGTACAATACTCCAAGGCCATGTCATTCCTAATGGATGGTTGGCGAATATCTTATTCATTCTAGGAAACTGATACTCTATTATCCATAATTAGTATTCATAGAGAGAGATACATAGTTTTTTTATACATGGTTAGTGTCTTGGACATTTGAGTGGTTAGCAAACCCAATCTTCTTTAAGGGTGCTTATTTAGAGCTTATAACAGTAACCGCAGCTACCTCTTTTTGTACATGTTAATATGATTTTACAATATGCTATTCATGTGTCCTGTAATAAATGGTGGAGATTTTAAAAAGTCTTAGGTATACATCTAAGTTTAATAGGGACAAATGGTGAAGGTTTTAGAAAGTTCTAATTTTTTTTTATTGAAAATCACTTTCTATTAATTTAAATGAAAAACTAATAGTATAATGTTAGTTATATAAAATAATGGGTGGAAAAGTCACACTCCGAATACCAAATTGAGTTATTAAAAGCTTTTGGATAAATCATAGCTCAAATAAATTAGTCATAAATGGTCCAAAATGAAAGCTATATTAACTCAAGTATGTGACAACAAAAAAAAAAGATAATATAGAAACATAAACATCAAGGAACAAACTAAGCAGCAACTGCAAACATTGTGGTCACAAAATGAGGTGAAGGCAGAGGGTGTTGAGGCTTCTTGCCCCAACCACCTTGAGCTGGGGGATCGTCATCCACATGGAGGAGGCCCAACCATCAACTTGATGGTTAGTGTTAGCATCACTATGCAAATCCTAGTGAGAGGAAGAGATGGCTAGCTCAAGATGCATTAACTTGTCCTATGGAGGGGGTCCCCCTCCCCCACCACCACTATCTTTACATCTGTCAAATCCTCTTAGAGGAGATGGTTAGCAAGAGTGAGGAGAAGATATTTTCCAACTTTGAGACCTCTGGCTATGATAGCATCGATGGCTCGCTCTCCACTCGTGACCCAAGGAGGAGAATGGCAAGGCTAGGGATCAATGGCTCATGGTTGAATACACAAGGTTCATTCCCTTAGTGGTCTAGGAGAAGCTACAGATGATGAATCTGATGTTGGATCTTGTCTGTTTAACTCTAGATCTAGAGGGTAATGTTAGAAATCACATCAACTTTGTTAGTTACATAATTTTTTTCCCATAATCTCAATATTAAAACATGATTGATTTATAGATTTCTAAATCTGAAATAAAATATCAGTATGAAAAATACACTAGACTATATTTTATCTTGTAGGTAAAAGGGCAAAGTCCCCTCGAAGATCAATTTTTTAGGTGACCATTTCAGGCTTGAAGGGTTTGAAAAGGGTGTAAATCCATCCCCAAGCTGACTAATCATGTGGGAAAAAACAATAGAGGTGATTCAAGGTTTCATATGTTGATAGGCTAGGCAAGTGGGATGAAGCACCTCCATGTGCTTGTGATGATTACCCATGGGCAAATCTTGGTACAAAATACACCAAATGAAGTGAGTTTTTTTGGGTTCAATAGAAGCTACCCAAATGTGATCAAACCTCCTAGCCCAAACCCAATGAAGGGATTAGAGAGACTAATGATGATTAAGAGCCTTTATGTCAATGTGTTGTGGGGCTAATAAATGGTATCCCACCCAGGGAGAAAAATGGCAGAATGGCATGGCCATAGGCCAAGATCAGTCCATCCACCACAATGTCAGAGATGAAACTCTGATCTTATATAATTACTCATCAAGTATGGATCTCTAAATTTCATCAAGAGATTCCATAGCTTCCTTGTTCAGCTAGAATTTGGCCTTTAATATAAACCAAGGAAGCCAATCCCTAGAAACCTTACAGAATAAATAACTAATTGTGAGAATACCCTTCTTAAATAACCTTAATCTTTTAATCTAGGGTACCATGGCAAAGAAGACATTTTGAAAGGTCAGCTAAGTAGACCACCATAATGACCAAAAGTTTAGAGAAAGATCACTTCTAAAACCCTCCCCCACCTAAATAAGATGAGGTTTGAGGTTTTCCATGGCTTTACAAATACTTTACATGAAAAATGTGACCCCTAATTTTTTAGACACTAGCAAAATAAGTGCACAATGAAAGCCTATACCTTGCCAAGATTTTTTTTCAAAAGGGCAGCATTGAAATATCAAGTGACATAGTAAAATTTTTTAGGCTTCGTCACCTTCTAGACCTTGAATGATCCATTTAGCACCAAAAGCGGTGCATTGAGGATTTATGTCAATAAGACCTAACCCACCAACTTGTTTGGCCTGATAAAAGATGGCCTAGGATACTCAATGAAAGCCCTAGTGGCTTTTGGAGGTGTCCCAAAGAAAGTCTCTCAATAGCTTCTCAAGCTTAGCATATGAGGCATTGTAAGGTGCTAAAAAAGAAGAGTAGTAAACATGAGTGGAATTGAGCACCATAGAAAAAATATAGAGATTACTAGCCATGGTTAATGGCTTAACTATCTAGAAAGAGAATTTTTTTCTCCACTCTTTCAACCCTATAGGACCACAACTCTATAGGGGAGGCTCTAAAGGCAAAAAGAATGCCTAATTTTTTTTAACTAAACCCTTGGAAGGATCCATATTCATATATATTGGAGATAACACTATGTCTTATCACACTAAATAGATGACCTAGAGGTAAGGCAAAAAATATCTCAACATTCCATGGAATTCTTGATAGAGCTTTAATCTTCATGTAGGGTGACAAAGGAGTTATTAAAAAAGTGCCCATTGATTAATTGATAGTCCAATCAAGGCATAAACATCCTTTTGACCATCCCCTTGGAAGCATAATTGGCTAAAAGATAGTTAAATCCTTCAGTAGCCAAAACATAAAGTGAAGGGGCTAGTGGAGACCCTTGTCAGATAAACTAGATGAAGCTTGAAAGTTTGATATTATGAGCCATTGATAGTGATGCAAGCCCCAAGATATTGATAGTATGAATAAAATTGGGGCCAAATCCCATTACTTGTAACATGGAAATAATAAAAGGCCATTTAATATGATCACAGGGTTTCTCAAATTATATCTTGATTAACAAAGCCTTCTAGTTGGAAAATTTAGCCCATTCTATACCCTCCCAAATTGTAATAACATTGTCCAAAAAATATTGGTGCTGAATGAACCTAGTTTTCTCACTTAACACAATTAAGGGAAGTGCTTAATTCTAAGAGATAAAGCTTTGGAAATTATTTTATATGACACATTAAGCAAAGTAATGGGTCTCTAGTTGGTAATTACCTCAGCATCCCTGGCCTTGGGAATGAACATTATGTTTCCATAATTGATGAGGTGGCTTAAGGAATTGGTCAAGACCACTTCAGAATAAACCGTTTGGAGATCAAGGCTGACCTTGTCCCATAAGGTTTGATACAACTCATAGGGAAATCCATCAAAACCTAGGGATTAATTAGAATCCATTTGAATATAAACTTCCTTAAGGACATTAACACTAAGTGGTATATGACTAGCAACATTCTGAGCTTTTGAGATCTTATAGGAGACCACATCAAGGCATTGGGAGAGGGAAGCCTCAGGAACATGTGGTGAAGGTTATGCAACAAATACACCATGGTAGTGTTCGACAAAACCTTGGAGGATATTTGGAATCTTGGTAATCATATCTAAAGAACTTCTATTTTCTTTTATTTTTTCTGCAGCTTACCTTGACCAAAGGAGATTAAAAAATTCTTTAGTCACTTTCTCTCCAACCTTTAACTAATACATCCTTCCTCGGAGATGTGCTCCTCTAGCCTTATAAGCATTCACAATTTGGATCTTATGCCTCAACATGATAACCTGGGTCTGTAGATGAGAGTTTGAAGGCACAACTCACAGTGTCTAATACCTATAAAACCCTAAGACACTCGTGATTTATAGTATTTTAAATATGATGCCTGAATATAGCCACTTATTTTCCTTAAATCCATATGAAGGATATGATGTAGTTTATAGTGATAAACCACCACTCAATCCAACTAATGTCCCGTATGGATCTGGCAGCTAAATTCCAAATATTAGTGATATGCTACACACTCCTCTCATTCTTGAGGTGGGTTATTTTGAGGTAGAACTAGGAACTCCTAGGTTTCACCTAAGGATAATTCTAATGTATGTAAAATTAAATCGAGTATTGGTTAGACACAAAAGTGTTTAGAATGACAACCACAAGTCATACATTTATGATAATGAAAAAGAAAAGGTTTTACTTAGATAGGAGGTAATGATCAAGGCATTTGAGGATCTAATCTTCACCCTGATGGAAATTAACTAGCTAAACCATGGGGAGTTAGCATCACCCTATCTTTGATGGTTTGGGTTGAAGACCCCAAGTTTATTATGCAAGTAGAACCAAGCTTCCCATTCTCTTGCACACCATCTCATGGGAAGGAAATCTTCCTTGTCTTCAACAAATTGAATAATTTTAAATTCACCACACAAAATCCAATGTGCATCTAAGAAGGAGTTAGCTAGCTATCTATAGAGAAGGGTACACTCCATAGAAAATCATTAGATGCATAAAGACTGATGAGGCCAATGATACTATTGTCAAAGTCAAAAAGGGTCAAGAGCACTGAGTGGGTGGGGTCGAAACCCCAAAAAATATATTTGAAGCTAGGTTAGGTGTTATTAGGGTGACAACTCCCCCTCAGCTAGAATCATAATAGGTGGTTTGATAGATGGCCCTAGACTAGATAGTGTGAGATATAGAATGAAGCAAAAAGCCAAAAAAATTGACTTCATGTATGTAAAGAATTTTCATTTGAGCAAAATGATGATAATTATTCCTAATCGTATACTCACGATTTAGATTAATGAATCCTTAAACATTTAAAGAATAAAATATCATTGGAAACACATAAGCTCATATCATTTCCCGTAGAAATGTTCGAGAAGTATGCAAACTAATTAAATGTTGAGCCAAGCATTCCAAAATCTCCTAGCTAAAAGGGCTACTTTTTAGGTAGCACATAATCCTCATTTGTTGAGGGAGGAGGTCTAAATGAGAAGTGCATGATAGCCTTATATTTGAGGGTTACAAGCCTCAAATATAAATCTGAATCATTCACCCCTAAAAGTGGTTGTGACAAAGGAGCCATAGGGGTAGGAAATATAAAAGATATAAATTGAGCAACCTCCTATGGTGACTAGGAAATGGGAGGTGGGGGATTAAATTTAGGTAGAACTAGAGATTTGGTAGAAGAGGATGAGGAAATTGGACCTCCTAAGGGTCAAGATATAGATGGATGAGGTTTGTTATTAACATGGGTAGAAATATTCTCACTATTGGACACCTTGGTCGACCCATCAAAGGATGGGGTTTTTGGTTTAGATCCACTTCTACCCTAAATGACTGTAGGAGTGGGGACCATTAGGGGAAATTCCTTAATCACATGGTCTAAATTTTGGCACCTAAAACAAGTATTCAAAATTTTAATATAGAGGTCAAAATAAGAGAAATGGTTGTTCCCAAATTGAATGCTAATGAATTCTTTAATATCCTTAGCTAGGTCAATCCAACACAAAAACATCTTTAGGGCTAGACTGCATTGAACTTTGGCTATCCATGGTAGATGAAGTGGTGCAGAGGCTTGATAAGCTGGTCAGTAAAATTCTACAAAGGAAAATTTAAGCCTAGAAACTCTACCTAGACTAGGAATTTAGGTTACTTTTATTCAGATACTTGAACATCTGTGGTCTAATGGGAAAAAATAACCAAGGTGTTTTGAATAAACTAAGGTACATGATTAAAAATGGATCTATAGTGTTCAAGGTTTTAAAACTAAAACATGAAGAAACACTTGGTTAGGTTTTAGACTCCTTCCATATTCACCCCATGGCCTTGCAAATGGTTGTGAACCCATTTCATCATGAGGCTCTATGGAGGGACTCAACATGCAAAATAAGCAACAAGGGTAAAATTTTCAAAATAATTTCAAGCTTTATCAAACTATGGAAGGTCCTTAACCACATCTAGAAGAGGAGTCTCAAAGTCAAAATCAATACCTCATGGTAAACCTTTGGGTCAGACTTCTGAGCTTGTTTTGGCACCATGGCTACTCTACATTCTACTAGTGGTACCTACATCAAATGATTTAATAATAATGGTGGAAACCATTTATATAGGAGAAAGTGATTTACCACCGAAGGGGTGGATGGATAGTCTAACTCAGCATAATGAATACACTATCAATTAATCCTACCCAGATTAGACATATCGAGAGTGTGATGAGAAGTAGAGAAAATGTAAAAGCTCATAAACCATAAGTGATTTATAATCTCCTCTCCCCCATCTCTGTAAATTATCAATCAATTATATAAAATTTCTAATTTTACATTTGAATTATTTCCAAAATACCATATTAATATTTGATGCTATGATAGGCTACCTTTATGACATAGTAAATATCATGTGAGTTTATATAATGTATTATGTTGTGAAAAGTTTGAACTTTGGTTATTTCACATGTTTAAGTTTATGTGACAATATTGAATGAAGTATTTACTATATATGCATGCATGCATATGGATGTTAATGTAATTTAAAAATAAATTTTTTAAATAAAAATAATTTATAGAAGGAAAATAATTTCCCAAAAAATGTAATGATTTCAAAAACTCATAATTATATATCTAACCATAATATAAATAAATAGACACTTAAATGTAATAAAAATAATCTAATTACTATATATATATATATATATATATAAAGTAATTAGATTATTTATATATATATATAAACAACTAAACTTGGCATTTCTATCTTGAATTAAATTGATTAAAAAAAATTGTGAATGAAAACAATAATATTGAGAAATAAAAATCTTTCATTTGAATATTAATGTTGACTTCTAATTTCTAGAATGTAAAATTAAAAAAAATGAAGAAATTGGTATGTATTATTAATGAGATCCAAGTCAAAACATAATTTAATCATAAAAGTAGACAAAATATGATAAAACATGTACAAATGAATAATTTTGTGAAAATATAAATTAATAAAAAAGAATATAAATTAATCAATTTTTTATAAATTAAAATTACATTACAATCATAATAAATAAATTACAAAACTATACTAAATAATACAAAGATCATTTTAAATGTGTACATTTAAAAATTTACATGTAAATAAAAAATTGAATATACTTTTAAATCTATAATAACATTAACTATATTTATACACACCCATAGGGAAATAAAAAATATTATAATCTACTTATATTTTTAAATTTTTTAAAGTAACATACCTCATTGTATTCAACTAATAAAAAGACAATAAGTTTAGTAACTCAATCACACTTTGGACTTCCACATAAATATATTCTAGTGAAAATATATGGATCATTTTTTTGGTCCTATATAAAAGTAAAATATAATAAATATCACATCCACATAAAGATATTCTGGTGAAAGTATATGCATCATAGTTTTTTTTGGTCTTATATAAAAATAAAATATAATAAATATCACATCATTAATAATTTAACCATGTAAAAAATGATATATTCAATATAACAACATGAATAAGTTTTTGTATATGGACTCAAGATACAGAAGTGTAAATCACATATAAATGGTCTTGCTCGAATAAACGTATGAGGTTGATCATGGCATACTATGTGACATTAAAAAATAAATGATTGTTTTTTTTTAATTTAAAAGCTGACTTTTATTAATATCATAATATAATAAACAACATCGATCTTACAAAAATTAGGCAGAAATGTGACATTATCAAAATAAAAGTATACATCAAGGCTTGTCCCACGAGAGGAGTCCTTGCACCTTTTCTTTGATTCTTTTGATTGCCTTTGTCATTTCATAGGTTCATGGGCTTGAATATTTTTTAAATTTTTGTTGCAATATTTTTCTGTCTTTGGCTTGATTTTTATAGAATGGGGAGCAGTAATTTAGAGATCTAATAAAGCTTTGTAGTTGGGTTTTATCCTTTTTTTTCATTTGAATTTTTTTTAAAAGATTGCAAAATATGAGGTTGTAAATCAATTTTATTTTGATAAATATTCAACTTAAAAAGTTAAATTTTTATTTTTCTTATGATTTAATATTAACTCATTTTGGTCACAAAGATCAGAAAATTCCTTTAAGTGTTAGAGATGACTATTTAAATCCTTTGAGAGGACTAATATGTCATCAATATATACAACAAAGTGTTTAGCACGACCAAATATTCCATCCATTCTTTTCTAAAATTTAAAAGGGACATTTTTTAATCCGAAAGACATAACCTTCCATTCATAATGCTTGTCTAGGACTGGTAAAATGAATGCAGTTTTATAAGTATCCTTAGGTTCCAATGTTATTTGCCAAAATCCACTTTTCAAATCAAATTTTGAATATATACAACATTCCTTTAGTTTGTAGATGAGCACGGTTTTATTGAGAATTAGATATCTGACAGGTATAAGCCAATCGTTGAGCGTTTTGTAATTTATTACCAATGCCATTTTTCCTCATTTTTATTAGAAATGCTTGTTAACATAGAATGCAAGAGAAACTCATTCACTGTGACTTTTTTGTATTAACCCTTTTTCTAATAACTCTTTAATCCCTTCTTCTCCCGTTTTAACTTGAGAGAGGGTAAAGGGAATAGTATTAGACTTAATACCTCTGGTATGATCAATACCAGGATTCAGATCAAGAGAAACAGTGTACTATATTTACATTTAGTGGTTATAGAAAGGATATGTTTTGTATATATAATTCTTCACAACCACCATTGAAAAAATAGAAGTGAAGCTGGCATGATTAGAAAGTAACGGCAAGCTGACAAAGTGGTCCACAATGTAGTTAGGCACCAGGTACAAAATGCTTGAAAGATCGGATTTTAGACCAGTCAGTACTCACAATGGAAGTCAAAACCTTGTGCAACCTATGAAAACATGGAAACAACCAAAAAATGGGTGTTTTCTGAATGACTCATGTTGCACTCATGCTGAACCTACCAGATACAAACAATCCTGTAAATCTTACTATAAATTTAACTACCATTAACGCTAAAGTGCCCATAAAAACGGCGGTCGGATGCCGAATTTGCCTCTATTTACAGGTTATTACCATTAGATATTTTGCAATCAATTAATATTTCCTACATTATAAGGCATGAAAGATTTTGATTTGTCAATAATGCTGTTATAATTCACCTTGGTACTGTGATGGAAATAACAATTTTTTTATTTTATTTTTTTGGTTAAGTGAAAGAACTATTGCAATAAAAACTGTCACACTATCTGTTTCAAAGAATTCATCAGGGAATGGAAAAATGGAATGAAATGACACATTCACATGTAGATGGCATGGTCTTGACTTTGTATTGCAGGACCACAGACAAATTCATTCGATTTTTGTTGTTGTTTGCATCTTTTTAGATAAGGGGCGGAAAAGAAATTGGTTGGTTGGGGATAAGACGCAGACGTCAAAGCATACATAATTGGTTGATATTGGTATTTAGCTGAATATAGTTAGCATTCATCATATTGATGTCCTCATGAGTTTTTTATATATTATCAAAAGTTTAATATATATTTTTAAAAAGATAAACTAAAGAACTTTATTATTTTGAAAGAGGTATTTTGAGATAAGCAGTAGGATGCTAAACATTTATAATAATTATTTTTATTTTTTAATATGAAATAAAAATTTTAATATAATATTATCAATTTTTCTAAATAATATATATTATATAAAATTTAAAATGTCATAAAACTAATCACAAACAAAATGATTTGTGTAAATTTCCAACAGTACTCATAAAAATAAAAAATAAAATTTTATTTTAATATAATTAAGTTGAATGTCTTTAATCGTAAGTTGGCTAATACTCATTATAAAAATGTTAAAGGAGCTTGCTGGTTAACAAAGTCAATAATAATGTATTTTGGAGTTCCATGATTTATATTTATTATTTAGGGACATTAATAATTTTATTTCTGTCTGTTATTAATTTTGATATGAGCATAAGGATTTTGGAGATGCACCTACCTCTTTATTATTATTATTATTATTATTATTATTATTATTATTATTAAATTATAAAAATAAAATGATGTAAGATATTTATAAGTTTTTAATGTATTTATTAGAAAAGAAAATTATTGCTAAGTTTAATAATTCATTAACAAAAACAAAAAAAAAGTTGTAAAATTCATTTTTCATTACAAACCAAATTATTTATGAATCTCTTACTTTTTTTTTAAGGAAACTTTCTTTATTTTATAGACCTCATACTTTACACTAGGATACATATCTTCATTTTAAAACTCTTCATTTTGCACATTTTAATTATAAAATAACACTACTCTCTTCCCTCTTTCTAGGACATAGCTCCACTATGAACTCAAAGATTCCCCTTGTGGGGTCGAGAGGCACATCCTAGTACAACAATAGATATTGTTGTATAAGTCACTTTTGAATTCATTACGATAAATTATTAAAAGGTAAAGTTATATATAAAATTGAAATTACTCTAAATTTTATAAAAATTATTTAGATTTTAGGAATGAATAATATATATACCTATCTTAAAACATTAAATAAATATTATATAATTAAAAATAAGCTATCCTACATTTTCTTTAAAATATGTCATGAATAAAATACATATATTAATAACATTTTATATTCCAATTTTATTATTTTCTCTATTTTAAATAAAAAATTTAATTATTTATATAACACATCTAAATCATAATTTACAACATTTCATCATTATATTATAATTTTTTATACAACTTTAAAATGGGTTATAACTTTAAAATTACTTTTACCTAACAAGGATGCCAAATTTTGGAAATGTGACGTCTACTTATATGAGGGTATTATAGAAATAAACAAAATATTTATTTTATTTCTCCATGTATTTGAATACCTTTGGGCTCTTTGAAGACTCCATTTTCTTGTTTTAGTAACTTTTCAAGCTAGTTTTACTATAATTCTTTTTCCCTTCATTATGTGCATTTCTAGTTCTTTTTCTATTTCCCATGTAGGTGTCTTGGGATGGACCATGAGCAAAACAAGTACTGAATGTATGAGACAAGTTTATGACATTATTTGGAAAATATATTTAGGTTAACTTTGGTCCTTCGAGCTAATAAGAATAGGTTGAAGAAGTGATATTTTTCACATATATTCGAGTGTTATGATTTGGATTGATTTGTATCATCTCATTCATTTACAAATATAATTTACCTAGCAATTTGTCACTAAACTTTAAAGATGCTATGTTGGAACTGATAGTTTCCTCCATAAGATTAACTTTGTAGTGGAAGGTACATTATAGTAAGATCAATATGCCCTTCCCTTTTTGAATTTAGATGTTAGTGATTACACAAAGAGACTAACCCCAATGAGTATGGCTTAAAATTTATAGTAT
>JARHVA010004328.1:790000-820000 GCA_037957365.1 Torreya grandis | reverse complement strand
TACAATTATAATTTTTGGAGTTATTGAACAATATGCATTTATAGGATATAAATAAGATAGCTAGCTAAAATTAAATAATTACAAGAAAAATAAATGTATACTCAAAATAGAATAAAGATCTAAGTATATATTATAATAGATCACATGAAAAAACATATTCTTATATCTAACTATGGTTCCATTCATTGGACACTAACTAAATTAAAAGGGGATTGCAAGCTTGTCATAGTGACTAAAGTCATTTGAAACTTGGCATGTGGAGAACTAGTTTAAATGATAATTGATAGTGATATGGTAAGGGCTATTACTTAATAATCTCTATTTGGCCAAATATAAGTTTGCACTATTGTATGAACTAGGCCCTGATGTTGAAGGGCTATAGGTGTGCTCTATGTGGTAGAAGCATTATTTTCAATTGACTTAAGTTTTTCATATAAGACATATGTGGTGTCAAATTAAATATTTTTAATACCTAAATTGAACATGGTTGGATTGAATATTTATTTAATCTCATCCAATATTCTCTTGTGCTCAATTTATATGGCCTCTCTTTCTTGATTGATAAACTATGATACCAAGCCTTTTACCTATTGGTGCCAATTATAGGCATTTTCTCTCTATGGGATCACATAATTTAAAGTCTATATAGCCTCTTGGGTAGTCATCAGGTTAAAGATACTATAGGCATTATTTTTGGCATAAGATACAAAGAAGTTGACCCTATTTTCCAAATCTTTAAACTAGTTTAAGAAAGTTAAGACCCTTCCACATTGAGAATGGGATTCACCCTTGAAAGTTATTATAGTGTTCAACACATGTAATATAACTTATTTACCACACTTTGAACATTATTTATTATCTCTCTTGGGGCATGAATGATTTTTATATGTAATAGACTTTTTCAGGATTACTCTTGGATTGTATACATTTCTTTTATGGCCTCCCTTCTTGTATCCACAAAAAAAATTCTTCTACATACTCGTTAAGGTCATTGGGATTATTTTTCTTTTTACTTGTCAAAGGAAATAAAATCTCAATTTTATATAATAATATTTCTTCCCTTCTCCCATCAATTATCTTCCTCTTCATTACCCTTTTTATGGTGCTAATTTTATTGTCAAAACATGTGATTATTTTTGAAAATTATGTAAGGACTAGGCCCATTTTATTCTTTTTCCACTCTTGAGACTCCTCGACCCTAAAAGGGATAATGAGTTCTCCTTGCTCCCTAGGCTGACTAGTCTATGTAGAGATGGAAGGTGGAAAATCCTGGAGGAAGAATTTAATCACTTATTTAAATTGGAACTTGAATATGTGGTTGAATAATGCTAATACATCCTAAGATGTCTCTTTGGCATAGAGTCTCTAGCATATAATAGTGTGTCTTAGATTGATTAAAATTTTCATTTTAGAAGACTAAGCTTGAGTAGACTAAGGAACATACATATACAATTGGTTATAGGGTCTATGTTGTTCTCCAAGATTAAAAATATAAATAGACATTGAGTTTTAAAAATCAAAATTATTTTTAGTGTCATGGGGTTTGACCATTATTGAGGTAGTGGTAGAAGGAATTTTAATATTTAAAATAATCAGATGTTTGTGGCCCAATTTTCTCAATACATGTATGTTCATATAATGACTTGGTTTTTTAATAATATTTACATAATGATTCAGATGGAGAAAATGGTGTAACAACTTTACTAGTAGATGGCACATTGACCATGTGAGTATCTATAACTATAATGGAGGGAGTAAAGGAAGACACTACCCCATTCAAAGTCTATGATAGTGTACGCATGTCCTCATTACTTTAGGATATATAAGGAAGCATCATTCAATATTCTAGTTTGGATCTAGTCACTTGGTCTTCCAATCCCTTTTTGTTTTTGATATTATCAAACACATAGGGCATGTGCATTGTGAAAAAATGAAAAAAAATTATTATTCATGTCCCAAAAAGTACATTTATGTTGAGGTTAATTTTATAAAAGACATGAAATAATCTATAATATTCAAATAGGGACTAATATTTTTTCATATAAAATCAACTATATCAACATTTTGAACACATGATTTTTATGTGAGTCACCCAACCATGGATTCATGAATATCCCCTCATGTTTGACCCAAAGTTATTTCCAAGCAAACAATTCCTAAAAACAAAAACATGGATAAATAATAAGTAGTTAATAATTTCAAGTGTTGGGACTTACTCAACTAGTGCTCATCCTCAATTAGTAATTTAAAGTTTTGGGACTTCCTAATAATCAAATTGAGAATAGAATGGAGATAAAATCCAATCATTCACAATAACAACCATTATTGAGTAGTCATTATTCACCTCTAGCTTTAGAGGAATCATTTAAAGATGACATGGGAGAAATACACATTAAGGATTCTTATTTATGAATCTACTCAACTGTATAGTCAATAACATGTTTTTACACATTAATTATTATTGGTGTCTTTAATATAATTAAAGAACCAAAAAATAAATAAAGTGGTTTTAATATGTGGTGTTGTGTGTGATATTTAATTATTACTTTTAATTTGAAAACTATTGAGGTTTGTGAAAACCACCTTTTTGGTGGTTCTCTTTAAGGTTAAAACCATTTTTTACTTGCTCCAAATTCTAGGTTGACACCTATCATTATCTCAAAAATTTATACCATGTGATGATTTCCAAGAAACATGCATTATTGTTTTACATTTTTTAAGGAAAATGTATCATTTTTCACTGAGAAATTTTCATTTCCAATCATAATCCCATTGTATATGATTTATAATAGGCAAGTGGCAACCAAAAAGTTACTAAAAATAAATTTTGTTTGAATACATCACTCCTCAGTCATAAGGGCACAATTTGAATCATTTCTAGAGTGTTGAGATTGGAACCATGTCTAACATATGATATAAGTTGGGTTGAGTGGTGAAATGTAACAGTCAATTTCTCAAGTTCTTTCCTCTAATAATATGTCAATAAATCTTTGTTTATTCAAAAATAAGATGATGGTGATATTTCTAAGGAATATAATATGGTTTATTCACTACTTGAGAAAAACCACTTTGACACCTAGTTGTAGATCCTGACTTCTAAGCTTAAATTATTACTTAAAAAAATTTAGATACTCACAACCACAAGTTATAAAATTTAAGGATAATTAAATTGGATAATAATTTATTACCATGCACTAAATTTTATATTTTAAGGCAAAGAAGGATAAAATAGGAAATCAAAACTATTAAAACTACACATAGTAACATCACTAGTATGCCAAATATTGGCCTTATCCTTTTAAGAAAACTGTAAATTAGTGTTTCTATCCTAGGAAAATATGGTATAGATAGCTCAATATTACAAATAATTTTATATGTGATGCCTTTTAAATTAATCCCTTTAAGTCAAAAACTTTGTGAATACCTCCTCTCTTTGGATGAACTTTATGTTATCTGTCAATGTATGGCTAATGATAAACTACCAAGATATGATTTTCCTTGTGAATTTTAATATTAAACCTAAAATTATTTTACACCTAACTTGTTTCAATATTACATAGAATATTTATTCAAGAAAATTTTGGGGCCATCATCAACAAAGGAAACATGAAGCTCATTATTAATGCCTGAGATCAAAAACATGTTTCCAAATAAAGGGAAATTACACTTTCCATGTCTCCTATAAAATTATCACTAAATATTTAAAACTTTACCTTTATCATATCTAATAATAAATCATTATACTATATAAAATTAGGTCCATAAAAATAATTACACTCAATAAAAACTAATTGATATCTAGGAAGGAGTGGAATGGTCCCACACCTCTTGAAAGAGGACCCTCTTTCTTAAACTTGAATTTAAAAATTATTATGATTATATTGAGTGGGATTTAACTCTCTCCATCATTAAATAATTATGGTTAATTAAAAAACTATCTATTTAAAAACTCTTCTGAGAGGCCATGTATTTTTTACCATCAATGGTCAAAAGTCTAAATATTTTATGTCGCTCTATTTAGATAGCATTCCCTCTCACCTCTACATTATACATTCTTTAAGATGAATAATTTAGATATCATATTATGTTTAAATATACAAGTGGGATGATTATACCAATTTACTTTCCCAATGTCACCACTCATTTAATGAATGGTAATTTTATAGATGATTCATTTCATCATGATTGCATGTAATGAGGACTCTTTCTAGGAGGGGATTTATTTCCCTAAAAATATTTATAGAGCATCTAGATCTAATCTATAATTTGGTAAAACTCAATGCTAAAAATAAATTATGATTTCTTTTTCATAATGGTTCATATAATTTCAATGGAAATGAAAGAAAATAGGGGAGGATTTCAAGTTCCTATGTTTTCCCTTCACCTTTGATAGTTATCCTACCAAGTTATGGTAATATTTGAATTAAAGAGTTAAGAAATAAATTCCTACTATGCTTCCACGTCTCTCTTTTTAGAAGTAAAATTTCAAGGCTATACCAAAACTATTGCCACCACTCATGTATACTACTCTTCTTATTGGTATCCTTCAAAATCATCAAATGATATTGTATCAAATTTTCATATACATTTTCTCTTGGCCAATCCTAAGTAGTCTTGAGGATTTCAAAAAAATAATTTGGGTATTTGATGTGTTTCTCTTGATAAATGAAGCATGATTATTATTTATATCTATAGACAAATCACTACTCACTATAATAAATAGACTATGAAGGATATTGAGGGAAATGAGTCTCAAAAATCATTTTCAGACATTTTATTTAAATAAGAATATTATTATTGGGGAAACAATTTTTTTTAACTCTTTTGATTAGTTCCATCCCTATCCAAATTGAATATGCTTTTTTTCCAAGAGCATTTGGAAACATTATAAATTTGTTGAGCCTTTTCTCAAGTGGGTTAGTGATGGGTTCATTTTTAGTCTCTACTTTAATAATCATAATATTTGTTTATCATATATCATAATAAGTACCATCCTTCTTATTATGGTTATCCTAAATATAAAATCCATTTTGCATTTTTACAATATTTATTTTGACTATTGTAGATCAAGTCTCATCTAGACATTGGATAATTTTTATTACCTTAAAAATTAGTTTAAGCTTCTAATATCAGACCTACCTCTTATTTTGCATATTCAATATTTGATGTCATATGTCATGGTCTACATAATGGGTTTGTAACACCTAATTTCATTTTGGAAGGATTAGTGGTGGATACTTGACAACAATTTAAAAAACTACTCTGTTGGTATCCTTTATCAAATTATGAGTACATTTTCATTGGCTCTAGGTAAGCTTAACAAGTGATGGATTTTTAACTCCTCTCCTATGATATGGGTTTATAGGCTTAACATGATATCGAATAACAATCTCAAGCCCAAACTTGCCCATGTTCTCTCTTAATTTTTTATTAGGGTTTTCATATGGGGTAATCTATCCTATAAATTAGGATTATTAATCCCAAATGACTTTCTCATTTCATACTCAATACATTTTAGCACATGTCATAAAATTTATAAAGAGCTCAAAAATATTGGAAATGCATTCATAGCTTAGTTTAGACTTATCATCCATAGCCCATCAACTAGAGGATGGATTTATTTAGGAACAATTCTGAATGGCCTAAATATGTTGATCTTCTATTGATGTTTCTTCATCTCTATATCATCTATGAAAGTCCATAAATTAAACTATATTTAAAAATGAAAAGATTTATATGTAATTTTTGTTAATGATAATATATTTGTTATCTCATCATGTTTTTTTTCACATCTAAGATTAAGAAAACAAACTTACATTAGAATTTTAGCATCTTCAAAATTATGTAAGAATATTAAATATGAGTAGTACCCAAAATATTAGTAAAAATTGGAACTTCTGTGCTAAAGAGAGTGGTTCGAAAATGCAGTATTACACCTTTTTATCAACTGACTTATGGCATTTGACCATAACTCCATAATGGAAATTTAAAAGGAAAAGGTGATGCCTAATAATTTGAAATTTTCCCCTATATAAAACCAATTCCACTTATAGTGCTGTAACGAATCAAACATGTAAATTCAACATTATCTAAATCATTAGGTTTTACTCCACTATAAACTAGAACTAGAATCTAGACCAAAAATATTGAGACACTGTATAAACTTATTAAAATAGTTTTATTTCTCTTAAAGAGTGAGGAAATTATCTTAAAAAATGGATATTGATTAGTTGGTAGGATCAATAAAGAAGAAAAATTCCCCTGATAAGACCCCACTAAGTTCAATGTAGTAACACATATCTGAGAGCTTCAATAAATAAAACATATAATGTTGAAGCAAGGGGGTAACCTTGAAAAATTGAATGATAAATTTTAAAACTTTTAGATTGGAGGACACTAATAGTGAGACAAGCTAAGAAATTTGATAATAATCTTTAGATAGATGAAATAAATAATTGATGGAAACAAAGAGCCTAGATCATAGATTTAATGAATGGCCACAAAATTCTCTCATAAATCAAGTTTGACAAATATGTTTATCTAAGGAGAGGATCTCATCCATTCCATATTATCACACACAAAAATAATTTATCAAGGATATGCATAGTTTTGATAAATCTCATTCGCTCACATCTAAAAATGGAAGGTAGCATGATCCAAACATGGTTAGTAAGAGATTTAGAAATGATCTTTTATGAAACATTGATCATGTAGATGGGATGTGAATTGGTAATAATTTTTAGGTTATCATTTTGGGTATTAATTTGGTATTTCATTATTAATAAGGGAACCCAAAGAATTATTTTTAAAATCTTATTTGTAGAATTGGAACAAATTAGGCCTAACAAAATCCTTAGTGGAAATATAAAATTCATAAGGGATTCCATCAATTCTTGGAGCCATATTATTATTGATGTAATGTAACGCATGAGAGATTTCTTGAGTGTTAAATGCACATCATATAATGTTTGATCAACAATCCTAAGTTTATTAGGAACCACATCAATTCATTCATGTAAAATAGATGTCAAGGAGAGTAGTGAGTCTCAACTAGGATAAATTTATGGACTTTATATGATCTAGGGGCTTTTTGGCTATGAGAGAAATGAATAATTATTTGAAGTCATTATTTCCAACTTTGATCCAATGGATGAGGGATGGAATTTTTTCCACTCTGGTTTCATAACTACACACCACTTTTATTTTGTGTTTGAGGGAGATAACTTGGGCTTGAATATTAAATTCAAATTGATTACATGAAATCATAGAGGAAATTTTTTAATATTATTTGAGCACATCCCCATCGGCTTGCCTAAAAACATGATAAATTTGATTTCCATAGAGGCATAAAAAGGTGGTAGTATGAAGTATGGTCTCATTTCACAAATCAATATAGATGAAAAATGAAGTGGTTGAGTTGTGAGATTAAAAAGCCAAAAAATGAGATAGATGTTGCCTATTGAAATGGGATGGAGGTGTTAAGGAAGAAATTATTATGTGATACTTTGAAATTATTGTTACTCCCCTCCACTCTAAAAGTGATGGGATTAATGTTGGAGAGAATATCTTCAAGTTACATGATGATAGGTTAATTATTGGTACTAATAAAATAAAAATCATTTTTCTCTAAAATCATATAACAACCTAATCTCTTAAGGAACTTATCAATGTCAATATTGTATTTGAAAAACATAAACCCAATAGTAGAAGTTAATGTTTGTTGTTGGAGGAGAAGGTCCACCTATACCCATTAGATCTTAAAGTAATACAATGCCTCAAAATCTAATATTCTACTTGATAATCACCATTTGTTGTTGGAGGAGAAGGTCAATAGATCACCAATATTCTACTTGATAATCTCCACCATATCAAAATCCCCACACACAAGCCATGTGGCTAGAGGTATGTCTTCAACCAAATATTTCCATAAAGTTGATATGTCAAGACCATCATTATAAGCATAGATATTGAGAATCCATATTAATTATCCATCAATATCAAGAAGAAGCCAAGTATCATAGTGTGATAGATCACCCCCTATGGCAAAAATTAAGGAATAAAATTTTGAGGAAACTAAGAGATTGGTGTCGTAACATTCATCATTATACAGGGTGAAGAATTGAATAGCATCAAACTAGATGACTTTTAGATCAAATTTTACAAGAAACCTTGATTTTTTAAATTTTTAGGCAAAAAATCTAAATATCCTAAATGTTGATACATGGCTTGCATATAGAATTTTTGAGACGACTCTATGCAACCTCAAAAAATTCCAAGCTAATCAATTCATTATGAAGTATCATTTGTAAGGAGCCCCCATAAACATATACAATACATTAAAGAGCCATAAAATTATTTACCAAAATAGTTCATTGGTTTGGTAGAATAAAATTCCTAATAAAAATTCAATGACATGTAACCCCATTATCCTCTCATGAAGAGTCTCCATCACCACAAGGTGGGTTGTGTGATTGCCTAGAGGCCTAATTTATTTTAGAGGATAAACTACTAAGAGAAGAGCACACTTGAGGCTGAAACATTTTTGAAACATGGATATATGGGGACATGAACATACTAAGAGGCTCAATTTTGGGGTTGGTATTGTGCACCTTAGGCAAGGATTTAGTCATATGGGGAATAGTAATTAGTTTGGTAGTTTTGTTACTAACTTTCTTTTTTTTTTTTCTAAAAAAAATTTCATCGAACCATTTTGATTTTCCGCTACCTTGGGCTTATTTTAGAGTGGTTGTTTATTCAATGGCTTTTAACATCTCGTGAGGGAGTCTTTGACCCTAGGGTAGAGAGACAAGAAAAGGAAAAAAATATTTTGGATATTTAAAGTAAACAACATTTTTCACCCACCACTTAGTGCCAATTTGAATATCAATGGATTATTTCAAATCTTTTGTCAAAAGAACTTCAACACATACCATTTGTTGGGGTTTATTGAATATAACTTACTTGGATCATGACATAAAACATGCCCTATAGGTTTGAAAATCTCCTTCAAAAAGGACCATAGAGGAAGTTAGAGGCTATGGATATCAGTATAGACTGACCCCTAAATAGAAGTCTAGTCTTAGACATTAGATTCATGGGTCCATATGGAAAATATTTGAAGATTTTTCCTTAGGAACCAACATCTCAATTTAGATAATAGAATTTAGACTTGAGGCAACTCCTTGAAAGAAATAAGAAAAAAATCCTTACTAAGGTTTTGAATTTCAATGACATGGACACATGAGGGTTCCCATTCGTGTCAAAAATAAGCATTGACGGACTCCTTTGAGGGGATACAAAAAAAAAAATCAATAAGATAATATTTTTTGTACCATTTGCAAACATTTTCTACGCCATTAGGCTATAAGAAAACATCAAGTGGAGAGGGAGAGTTGGAATTAATAACTCATCATAGACTTTAGGCATGAATTTCATGGCTTGATTTAGCACCATCCTTACCACTAATTACATCAATAGCTACAATAGAGAGGGAGGAGGCCATTATATATCAAAATATCACCTAAATGTCACTAGATTTAACACTCTATCAGGTATGGTGTGGAAAGAAGGAAATTCAAGAAATTAGAATAAAAGGTAGACATAAAAAATCCTAGCAGAGTATGTTGACATAATTTTTCCTTGTCTAACTTAGTATTTCACTACTTATGATTTATTGGTTTTTGTTTCAATCTCTTGACTAACCAATTTTGTCTCATATTTACTATCACTTTTTTCACTTTTAAGCTACAATTTTTATTTAGTTGTTCAACTATTATGTATATTTATTGATATCTATTATTTTTAAACTAAAACATTGTTATGATTTTCACATTTTTTCACTTATTTATTTTGGGCCTTTTTCAAGGCTTTATTGTCACTATATTTTTTGAAAGTGATGTTTTAAGTTTTTTTGCATTGAGCATTTTTTGAGACATTGAGCATTTTAAAGGTGTTGGGTTGCGTGGATCATTCATTCACAAAACTTACTAAAAAAAGTTTTGGTGCACTATGCTTATAGGGTGTCTTTAATGAACTTCTAGTTAGATGGGGCTGCCTCATGTTTCTTATGGGCATCACCTATAATTATTTTTCTATGGATTTATTTTGGGTAGGCTAAAATAAATAAGAATAAAAATCCTTCCTTCTCTCAGTGTGCTTGCATGTTTACAAGAATAGAAAAGAGATACTCTCCTTGATACCAATTATTTATCTCATGGATCTCAAGATAAATGTGTTCTTATAATGTAAATTTAAATGGTATTTTTTTTTAATTTTTATGCAAATTCATATGAAAATATTCATGTGAGTGCTTTCATGAAAAACATAAGGTGCTAAAGCACATCAATTTAATAGCTCCTTTTATCCTTGAAAAGATAAAGTTTTTGACTTATAACACTCTAGGGAAATATTATCACAATGGTGAAAATGTTTAATCAAAGGTAATGATGACACAACATCTCACCTCTTTATCTAACATAATGTGCAAGATCCAACCCATGTATAACTTCTCATCTTAGTCTCCTACACAAAAGCATAATACTTTTGACAAAGGAAAATGGAAAATAAGGATGCAAAAATATTGAAAGTTACCACACCTTTTACTTCAAACAAAGGAAAGAAGAATTATGTTGACATTTGGCACCATCAAAATTACTCACACACCCAATATGACTCAAAATTTTGCATGAGATAATGCTTGCTTGGAACTTATATAATTGGGCCCATATAAAAGGGTGACACCTATTTAAATACCATTTTTCTAAGCACAAGAGCTTCACTTCCATAAACAACTCTAAGAAGAAATACCACCACTTCCACACTAATTTTTCAGTGAATGTTTAACCTCTTCATGTAATCATTGACATTAAAATTAAAAATAACATCATCTCGCAAGGCACATTCCAAGCCCGAGGCCTTTCCACTATTGTGTATGCCAAGCCATACTCCCTAGGGTGGCTTAAGTTGAGGAAGGATATTCAAGTCTGATGATAATACACCTTCCAAATTACAATATCAAGCTTAAGAAGGACACTATCGATTTTGACATTTCATGTTTGGAGGCCCCTAACATCTTGTTAGGGAGATAGTATTTATATGACCAATATACCAAATATCAATCCAATCCATAGCTCTAGACTATACATGTAAAATATTGTTTATTAAATATCTTAGAATCATCTCCAATGATAAAATTAAACCTTGGTCTCTTCCAAATGATGTTGTAAACTCTTTCATATATGTAAGATTTTTTATTGTTCATGGCATATCCTAAGACACCTACATAGTAAATTGTTTTGGCATTGGCAATGTGCAGAATGTCAATGCCATAATGTTCTTTTCATTTCCATTATCATTTATTACATGAATAATCTAACCCTTCACCTAATGTATAATAGCTGTTTGTGTTGCTAAGAGATGTCCATTTTAGTGGCACTAGTACTCAGACAAGTGACATCTAGATTTAAGATTAGCTCATCAATCAATGTAATACTAGATGCAGACTACACAAGAAAGGATTTGTATGCATAGCATTCAGAATTTCCATGGGTGTGTAAGAGATGTTGGTGGTAACACTTTTTACTAGGTTTCTTACTTTTGTTTGAAATAGAAGGTGCAAGAGCAATTGAGTTTCTATAACATTCTTAGCCTATTGTCATTTTTTGAAAAAACATTTTACTTATGCACAAAAGGTTGAGATGAGGAGTTTTGAATAACATTATTAGCATGTTCTTATTTTTCAACAACCTATAAAGAGCTCTCAAAATTCTTTTACCATGCTTCTTTGCCTAGGGCTCAAAACAAATTTAGGCATTAAACAAAAATTGTCGGGGCTCAAAATGGAGTCACGTCGAAAGCGACGGAATTGTTCATTTGGATAAAGTGGGACTCTATATAATGAAAGAGTATAAATTGGTAGTCATACCTCACTCGAAACGCATGCTTGTGACCCTATCTCACCTTTTGTGTATGAAATATTAAGCAATAATAATCTTATAGTGCATTGGGTGGTGATTTAAAGTTGTGTTCGGTAGTGATAATGAAGCAGAAAGTAATGTCAGAAAATTTTCATGTGATAGACTCAAAAAAAAATGGCAAAAAAATATACATACAAAATTTAGCGGTCCTGTTAAATCTGCCAATACAATTTGGAACATCTACCAAACTATTTCAATTACTTAATAAATACTTGAAACAGGTGTCCACTCAATAAATTGGTCGACCATTTATCGATAGTTATTAGCTTCGCGCTTACATTTGCATTTGTTTAACATTTATCGATAGTTATTGGCTTCGTGATAAAATTTGCGTTTGTTTGTTTCTAAAATTGGAAACTCAAGATTGCGTATGTTGATCTCCAATCAGCTTGTAATAGGTAAGAGGTAAGTGTTGTTGATATTACAGTATCGTAAACGAAATCAAAATATCGTGCAATGCATCACGAAATATTCTAGTCAATTCAACGTGTGAATAATTGAAAATAAAATGCCTAATCGCAAATAAGCGTGAAAGGTTTTAATTTCATGCTTTTGCTCGAATCATCATTCAAATTTAAAAAAACAATGATAACTATAGCTACTAACGTTCGATATGCGTCTAAAATGGTTTGATTTCTTCCGTGTTATCTCGATCTTGACATGAAAGGAATCGTTGTGAAAAAATAAGGGATTATACAAGTGATACACGGCCTCTTTCTTTACAATTTCGAGCGTCATAGCGAAGGTTTTTATCTCTGTCTTTCTAATTGATTATAATATTTGAAAAAATGAGAGTTACCAGACTTGTTTAGGTATATCCATTGCCACAAGAGCTATCAGACTTGTTTACGTATGTCATGGGTGGCTTGACCAGTTTTAATTAACATTATGATTGTGAAATCATGAGTTTCGACGGTATTTTGCTGGCTTTATACAGAATCTTAAAATTCTTAATTAAGATGAATTATTGTCTTCCGTGCAAGGAAACCCGAAGAATAAACAATTTACAGAGAGACTCGTTCATTTTACTAAAATAAATTAACAAGAATCTGCCAAGCAAAAAGCGAATAATCCATAGTTACAGTATATGTTTGTCGTGGACTTTCTGAATTAAGTAATGCCGTAGCTGATGATGCTAATATAAATATAAACGTTGGATGCTTAGGTGGTTTGAAATTCCAAATGAAATTGACGTCCTCATAGCTGCTGAATTTCAAAATGGAGTTAATTTTGAAGTGATAATAAAATTAAACAAATGAACCAGAAGCAATTCGAAATATGAGAGTTTATAGAAAAGAGAATTTCATGCAAATACTCAACTGACCATTTCAAAGACTGATCTCCTAATTGTCGACCGATTGATTACAAACCAAGTCACGGAATCCAGGTCACCTTCCTCCTAGGTTTGAATCTACTTCCCCAGTACAGACGCAGAGATAAAGGCAGTTAATGAAAGCCGCATTTATGTCTGTACAATGACCTGTTGCACTCACGTTAAATTTATAAAATTAATGTAGTATAATGACAGCTAATGAATGACTGCGACGCATCAGAATATAGTGTATTTGTTTATCTAGAATATCTCAGGTTTCACGGCCTTTATTCAATTAATCTGCTGTCCTGGATATGGATGTGGGTTTCCGGGCTTCCTAATGGCGTGGATGGAAATTTGTAACTCTTAAAAAAATAAAAGTCAATTATTATCAATTTTTTTTAAAAATCAATCATTATTAAAAAGAAAAAGAAAAATTCAATTAATATTTTGTTTTCGATATGGATATGGACTTCCAGATCTGTTGTTGTGGATATGGATATGAGTTTTCAAGCCTCTTATTAGAGTGGATGGAAATTTGTCACTCTTAGAAAAATAAGTTAATCATTATTAATTTTTTTAAAAATCAGTCACTATTTAAAAAAAAAAAAATTCAATTAATAATCTGTTCTTGATATGGATATGGGATTCCAGATCTCCTAAAGATCTGCGGTTGTGGATACGGATGTGGGCTTCCAAACTTCCTAACGACATGGATGGAAATTTGTCACTTTTAGAAAAATAAAAATCAATCATTATTAAATTATTTAAAAATTAATCGCTATTAAAAAAATAAAATTCAATTAATATTCTGTTCTTGATATGGATGTAAGCTTCCACAGTTGTTAAAAATGTGAATAAAAATTTATTACTCTTAAAAAAATAAAAATCAATCACTATTAAAAATTAAAAAAATTCAATTAATCTGTTATAAAGGAAATGGTTGTAAGCTTCCAAACCTCCTAAAAATGTGGATGGAAAATTTTCACTCTTAAAAAAATAAAATTTAATTATTATTAAAAATAAAAATAAAAATAAAATCAATTACTATTAAAAATAAATAAAATTCAAATTTTCCATCATGGATATGGATGTGAGCCTCCAGGCATCCTAGAGGCGTCGATGGAAATTTGTCACCGTTGGAAAAATAAAAATCAATAAATTTGTCAGTGTAAAAGATAAACTAGTACTTATATCTTCCTTTAAAACCTGTGGGACTGTCAAAATATGTATCATTCAAACATGTAACAAGCTGCTAGCAAGCCATTGTCGATGGACAGTAAGTCGTTGTTGACGTACGGCATGCCAGGACTTTGACATGACTGCAGATAGGCTAGTACCATGCGTAACTGGGATAAAATTAGTTGATCCCATACGTAGATAGGCTGTTGCATTTACCTCCGCCCGATGCTTGCGCCTGTCTATGCCAGTCCGCCGCACATCGTCCTTTGCCGGGACTTGAAAAATTTCTGAGTTTTGCAATGAAAAAGTTCCAACTCAGAGGAGAAAAAAATGTCCTGCCAAACGAAATAAACGCAAAACTAGTCAAAGAATGGTGAATAAAGAAGCTGTGGTGAAGTTAAGCGAAGGACCGCATTTCAACAATTGAGTGGTTTTTAAAGCATAAGTCGCAATGAGTGCATTTGAGTTGGCTTAGTGGTAAAGAACATGTGTATCTGGAAGGGAGGTCACATGTTCAAACCCTGTAGGGGGTAGGGATTGCATGCCTCATATTTCTAGTAGAGTAAGGTGCCTCTCCACGATGGGAGTATGAGGTGGTCCCATATGCTGGACATGCCTTGTAGACCATAACAAAAGCATTAATTGACATCGTGCATCTTAAAAACTATATTATTATTATTATTCCATATCTCACACGCATGACGTCGCAGGGAAGCATCTCATCCGGCGAAGACGCCTTTGCAGCATTATAATAGTAAGGCTTTCGAAGCACCTGTACAGACGTTTATATCCGCACATGGCAAAAAGAAACACGCCGCCTCCGGCTTGTTCGGCTTGTAGAGTACAACGCAAAAAATGTTCAGCAGAATGTGTATTCGCTCCTCATTTTCCAGCAGAAGATCCACACAAGTTTGCAATTGTGAAGAGCGTGTTCGTAACCAGCCATATTGTCAAACTGCTACAAGTATGCATGTTTTCCTATTTCTTTTGTGCCGGTTGATGGGATAAACTTTTTTTGGATCATAGAATAAATCAAACTATATCCCTTTCTTTATCCAGTAGGAACAGATAATATTTATTTGCCTGGGCGGTGGGTAGGTACCTGGCCGACCAAAGCTAGAGTAAAAGTCATCATTACTATGTTACCCACTTACCAACAATAGGGTCCTAACTCATTCTGGAAACTACCATCCAGATTTATGGAAGGATGTGAGTCCTTCCAAGTCTCTATTCATCTGTGCGTGGCTAGCCAACTACTGGAATGGTGCAGACACCATAATTACAGGAGAAAGCCGCCATTACTGTAGTACAAAGGTTTGGGGAAAATGTCCTAACTCATTCTGAAATCTGCTATCCTTATATATATAAGGATGTAAATCCTTCCATTATGATCAATCAGATCTATGCTAATTTTTGTCTGCCAAAATAGTCGTTTACCAATTCAATTTTTTGCAAGTTCCACGACAAACCTAGTTAATTCTTAGGAAACCAACAATATGTTTTAGTGTTTCATTAATCATTATAGCTGCCAAATTAGAACTCTTCTCTTTTTTGTTAAGGTATGGGATACAATTTGTTACCGTATATGGTCTCTGTGTAATTGATGTAAGTTGATTCTTATATTACGGTTATGCGGGTTATGCACACTCTTATGAATTATTTTGGCTTAGGGTTCCAATATTTTAACTATTTGTTATAACCCTTTTCATAAAAAAAAGCAAGAGAAGATAAAAAGAGTTTTAAGTTATGTATACCTGGTTCTATGGTGGAACTCATGGTTTTGACCAAATGTTGCCTCAGGGTCTTAAGACTACGCAAAGAGGAGATGCAGTGAATAGCATGTTGCATCAAGCAACGGCTAGAGTAGGTGACCCTGTACATGGTTGTGCAAGTACAATCTATCAAATGCAGAAGCGTATTGCTGAGCTGGAAACCCAGTTGGCCGCTACGCAAGAAGAGCTGAAGAACATGCGTTGCGAGCATGAAAAGCTTATGTTCATCCTGGGCACTGCATCTAAGAATGCTCAAGATGTTCAATATCCCGCTGATACCACATCACAACCAGGTTAGAATATCATGTATGATGACGTGGATCTCTTGCTATTATGGGGGCGCTATGGGAAGAATAAATTCAAGAAACGCAGTTGTATCATGTACTCTCCTATGTCGTACAAAACTCCAAGGCCATGTCATTCCTAATGGATGGTTGGCGAATATCTTATTCATTCTAGGAAACTGAGACTCTATTATCCATAATTAGTATTCATAGAGAGAGATACATAGTTTTTTTATACATGGTTAGTGTCTTGGACATTTGAGTAGTTAGCAAACCCATTCGTCTTTAAGGGTGCTTATTTAGAGCTTATAACAGTAAACACAACTACCTCTTTTTGTACATGTTAATATGATTTTACAATATGCTATTCATGTGTCCTATAATAAATGGTGAAGATTTTAAAAATTCTTAGTTATACATCTAAGTTTAATAGGGACAAATGGTGAAGATTTTAGAAAGTTTTAATTTTTTAATTGAAAATCACTTTCTATTAATTTAAATGAAAAATTAATAGTATAATGTTAGTTATATAAAATAATGGGTGGAAAAATCACACTTCAAATACCAAATTGAGTTATGAAAAGTTTTGGGATAAATCATAATTCAAACAAATTAGTCATAAATGGTCCAAAATGAAAGCTATATTAACTCAAGTATGTGACAATATATATATATATATATATATATATATATATATATATATATATATATATATATATATATATATATATATATATATCAAGGAACAAACTAAGCAGCAACTGCAAACATTGTGGTCATAGGAGGAGGTGAAGACAGAGGGTGCTGAGGCTTCTTGCCCCAACCACTTTGAGCTGGGGGATCGTCATCCACATGGACGAGGCCCAACCATCAACTTGATGGTTAGTGTCAGCATCATCACTATCTTTACATCTGTCAGATCCTCTTAGAGGAGATGGCTAGCAAGAGTAAGGAGAAGATCTTTTCCAACTTTGAGACCTCTGGCTATGATAGCAGTGATGGCTCCCTCTCTGCTCGTGACCTAACCCACCAACTTGTTTGGGGTGATAATAGATGGCCTAGGATACTCAATGAAAGCCCTAGTGGCCTTTGGAGGTGTCCCAAAGAAAGTCTCTCAATAGCTTCTCAAGCTTAGCATAGGAGGCATTTTAAGGTGCTAAAAAAGAAGAATAGTAAACATGAGTGGCATTAATCACCACAGAATAAATATGGATATTAATAGCCATGGTTAATGGCTTAACTATCTAGAAAGAGATTTTTTTTCTCCACTCTTTCAACCATATAGGACCACAACTTTGTAGGGGAGGCTCCGAAAGCAAAAAGAATCCCTAAATTTTTTACCTAAACCCTTGGAAGGATCCATTCCCATATATATTAGAGATAAGACTATGTCTTATCACACTAAATAGATGACCTAGATGTAAGGCGAAAAATATCTCAACATTCCATGGAATTCTTGATAGAGCTTTAATCTTCATGTAGGGTGAGAAAGGAGTTATCAACAAAGTGCCCATTGATTAATTGATAGTCCAATCAAGGCATAAACATCCCTTTGACCATCCCCTTGGAAGCATAATTGGCCAAAAGATAGCTAAACCCTTTAGTATCCAAAACATAAAGTGAAGGGGCTAGTGGAGACCCTTGTCTGATAAACCAAATGAAGCTCAAAAGTTTAATATTTGAGCCATTGATAGTGATGCAGGCCACAACATCTTGAAATATCATATTGATAGTATGAATAAAACTTGGGGCCAAACCCCATTACTTGTAACATGGAAATAATAAAAGGCCATTTAATATGATCATAGGCTTTCTCAAAATCTATATTGATTAACAAAGTCTTCCATTTGGAAATTTTAGCCCATTTTATACCCTCCCAAATTGTAATAACATTATCTAAAAAATATCGATGCTGAATGAGCCTAGTTTGCTCACTTCGCACAATTAAGGGAAGTGCTTAATTCTAAGAGATAAAGCTTTGGACATTATTTTATATGACACATTAAGCAAAGTAATGGGTCTGTAGTTGGTAATTACCTCAAGATCCCTAGCCTTGGGAATGAACATTATGTTTCCATAATTGATGAGGTGGCCTAAGGAATTGGTCAAGACCACTTCAGAATAAACCCTATGGAGATCAAGGCTAACCTTGTCCCATAAGGTTTGATAGAACTCATAGGGAAATCCATCAAAACCTAGGGATTTACTAGAAGGCATTTGAATAAAAACTTCCTTAAGGACATTAGCACTAAGTGGTATATCACTAGCAAAACTCTAAGCTTTTGAGATCTTATAGGGTACCACATCAAAGCATTGGGAGAGGGAAGACTCGGGAGTATGTGATGAAGTTTATGCAACAAAGACACCATGGTAGTGTTGGACAAAGGATTGGAGGATATTTGTAATCTTGGTAATCATATCTAAATCACTTATAATTAGTTTTATTTGATCTGCAACTTACCTTGACCAAAGTAGATCAAAAAATTATTTGGTCACTTTGTCTCCAACCTTCAACTAATACATCCTTCCTTGGAGATGTGTTCCTCTATCCTTCTAAGAATTCACAATTTGGATCTTATTCCTCCACATGATAACCTAGGTCTGTAGATGAGAGTTTGAAGGCACAACTCACAACTTTTAATACCTATAAAACCCTATGACACTCATGATTTGTAGTATTTTGAATACACTACCTAAATATAGCCACTTATTTATCATAAATCCATATGAAGGATATGATGTAGGTTATAGTGCTAAATGACCACACAATCCAACTAATGTCCCCTATGAGTCTGGGGGCCAAATTCCAAATCCTAGTGATATGCTACACACTCCTCTCATGCTTGAGGTGTGTTATTTTGAGGTAGAACTAGGAACTATTAGGTTTCACCTAAGGATAATTCTAATGTATGTAAATGTAAATGGGATATTGGTTAGACACAAAAGTTTTTATAATGACAACCATAAGTCATACATTTATCATAATGAAAAATAAAAGGTATTGCTTAGCTAAGAGGTCATGATCAAGGCATTTGAGGATTTGATCTTCACCCTAATGGAAATTAACTAGCTAAACCATGGGGAGTTAGCATCACCCTATCTATGATGGTTTGGTGTGAAGGCCCCAAGTTTATCATGCAAGTAGAACCAAGCTTCCCATTCTCCTACACACCATCTCATGGGAAGGAAATCCTTGTCTTCCACAAATTGAATAATGTTAAATTCACCACATAAAATCCAGTGTGCATATAAGGAGTTAGCTAGCTATCTATAGAAGAGGGTACACTCCATAGCAAATAATTAGATGTATAAAGACTGACAAGGCTAATGATACTATTGTCAATGTCAAAAAGGGTCAAGAGCACTGAGTGGGTGGGATTGAAACCCCAAAAAATTATATTTGAAGCTAGGTTAGGTGTTAGTAGGGTGACAACTCCCCCTCAGCTAGAATCAGAATAGGTGGTCTAATAGATGGCCCTAGACTAGATAGTGTGAGATATAGAATGAAGCAAAAAGAAAAAATAGTTGACTTCTTGTACGTAAAGAATTTTCATTTGAGCAAAATGATGACAATTATTCCTAACCATATACTTATGAGTCAGATCAGTGAGTCCTCAAAAATTTAAAGAATAAAATATCATTGGGAAACATATAATCTCATATTATTTCCCTTAGAAAGGTTTGATAAGTATGCAAACTAATTGAATGTTGAGCCTAGAATTCCAAAATCTCCTAGCTAGAAGGGCTACTTTTTAGGCAGCACATAATCCTCATTTGTGGAGGGAGAAGGTCTAAATGAGAAGTGCATCATAGCCTTGTATTTGAGGCTTACAAGCCTCAAATCTAAATCTGAATCATTTACCCCTAAAAGGGGTTGTGACAAAGGAGCCGTAGGGGTAGGCAATATCAAAGACATAAATTGAGCAACCTCCTGTGGTGACTAGGAAATGGGAGGTGGGGGATTAAATTTAGGGAGAACTAGAGATTTAGTAGAAGAGGATGAGGAAATTGGACCTCCTGAGGGTCATGATACATATGGATGAGGTTTTTTATTAACATGGGTAAAAATATTCTCATTGTTGGACACCTTGGTCCACCCATCAAAGGATGGGGTTTTTGGTTTAGATTCACTTTTGTCCTGAATGATTGTAAGAGTGGGGACCATTGGGGGAAATTCCTTAATCACATGGTCTAAATTTTGGCACCTAAAACAAGTATTCAAAAGGTTAATATAGAGGTCATAATAAGATAAATGTTTGTTTCCAACTTGAATGCTAATGAACTCTTTAATATCCTTGGCTAGGTCAATCCAACACAAAACCATCTTTGGGGCTAGACTGCATTGAACTTTGGCTACTCATGGTAGAAGAAGTGGTGTAGAGGCTTGATAAGTTGGTCAGTAAAATTCTACAAAGGAGAATTTAAGCCTAGAAACTCTACCTAGACTAGGATTTTAGGTTACTCTTGTTCAGATACTTGAGCGTCTCTGGTCTAATGGGAGAAAACAATCAAGGCATTTTGAATAAACCAAGGTACATGATTAACAATGGCTCTATAGTGTTCAAGGTTTAAAAACTAAAACATGAAGAAACACTTTGTTAGGTTTTAAACTCCTTCCATATTCACCCCATGGCCTTGCCAATGGTTGTGAACTTGTTTCATCATGAGGCTCTTTGGAGGGACTCAACATGCAAAATAAGCAACAAGGGTAATTTTTTTAAATAAAATCAAGCTTTATCAAACTATGGAAGGTCCATAACCACATTTGGAAGAAGAGTCTCAGAGTCAGCATCAATACCTCACGGTAAACCTTTGGGTCAGACTTCTAAGGTTGTTTCGGCACCATGGCTACTATACATTCTACTAGTGGTAATTACATCAAATGATGTAATAAGAATGGTGGAAACCATTTAATATAGGAGAAAGTTATTAATCTCCCAAGGGGTGGATGGATAGTCTAACTCAACATAATAAATACACTATCAATTAATCCTACCTAGATCAGACATATCAAAAGTGTGATGAGAGGTAGAGGAAACCTTAAAATCTCATAGACAATAAGTGCTTTATAATCTCCTCTTCTTCATCCACGTAAATTATCAATAAATCATATAAAAGTTCAAATTTTACATTTGAATTATTTCAAAAATACCATATTAATATTTGATGCTATGATAAGCTCCCTTTATGACATGGTAAATATCATGTGACTTTATATAGTGTATTACGTTGTGATAAGTTTTAACTTTGGTTATTTCACATGTTTAAATTAAAAATGGACCAAAATATATTATTAAAAATATAATATTATGTGGTAGTATTGAAATGAAGTATTTACTATATATGCATGCATGTATATGGATGTTAATGTAATTTAAAAAATTTTTTTTTAAATAAAAATAATTTATAGAAGGAAAATAATTCCCCAAAAAATGTAATGATTTTAAAAACTCATAATTATATATCTGACCATAATATAAATAAATAGACACTTAAATGTAATAAAAATTATATATAATTATATATAATTATATATATATATATATATATATATATATATATATATATATATGGAATTAGGTATTTATATAGTATATCATGTGACACATTCACATGTAAACATGGCATTTCTATCGTGAACTAAAATGATTGAAAAAAAAAAAGTGAATGAAAACAATAATCTCGGGAAATAAAAATATTTCATTTGAACACTATTGTTAACTTCTAATTTTTAGGATGTAAAATTGAGAACAATGAGGAGATTGGTATGTATCGTTAATGAGATCCAAGGTAAAACATAATTTGATCATAAGAGTAGACAAAATATGATAAGAGATGTATAGATGAATAATTTTGTTAAGACAGAAATTAATAAAAAGGAATATAAATTAATCATTTTTTTTTTCTAAATTAGAGTTATACTACAATCATATTAAATAAATTATAAAACTATACTAAATAATACAACAAGATCATTTTAAATGTGTACATTCTTCATCCATCAAAATAATAAAAATAAAAAATTTACATATAAATAAAAAATTGAATATACTTTTAAACCTATAATAATATTAATTATATTTATACACACCCATAGGGAAATAAGAAATATTATAATCTAATTATATATTTATATTTTTTTAAAGTAACATACCTCATTGTATTCAACTAATAAAAAGACAATAAGTTTAGTAACTCAATCACACTTTAGACTTCCACATAAAGATATTCTGGAAAGTATATACATCATATATTTTTTTTGGGTCCTATATAAAAATAAAATATAATAAATATCACATCATCAATAATTTAACCATGTAAAAAATGATATATTCAATATAACAACATGAATAAGTTTTTGCATATGGACTCAAGATACAGAAGTGTAAATCACATATAAATGGTCATGCCCGAATGAACGTATGAAGTTGATCATGGCCATGTAAATACTATGTGACATTAAAAAATAAATGATTTTTTTCATAAATTTAAAAGTTCACTTTTATTAATATCATAATATAATAAACAACATCGATCTTACAAAAATTAGGTAGAAATGTCACATTGTCAAAATAAAAGTATACATTAAGGCATGTCCCACGAGAGGAGTCATTTCACATTTTTTTTTTAATTCTTTTGATTGCCTTTGTCATGTCATAGGTCTATGGGCTTGAATATTTTCTTAACATTTGTTGCAATATTTTTCTGTCTTTGGCTTGATCTTTATAGAATGGGGAGCAAAAATTCAGAGATCCAAGAAAATTCTGTAGTTGGGTTTTGTCTTTTTTTTTGTTTGGAGATTTTTCTAAAGATTGAAAAATATGAGGTTGCAAATCAATATTATTTTGACAAATATTCAACCTAAAAAATTTAACTTCTATTTTTCTTATTTTTATTTTCTTATCACTTAGTACTAACCCATTCTGGTCACAAAGATCAACAAATTTCTTTAAGTACCAGAGATGACTATTTAAATCCTTTGAGAGGACTAATATGTCATCAATATATACAACAAAGTGTTTAGCATGACCAAATATTCCATCCATTCTTGTCTAAAATTTAAAAAGAGCATTTTTTAATCCGAAAGGCATAACCTTCCATTCATAATGCTTATCTAGGACTTGTGAGATGAATGCAGTTTTATAAGTATCCTTGGGTTCTAATGTAATTTGCCAAAATACACTTTTCAAATCAAAATTTGAAAATATACAACATTCCTTTAGTTTGTTGATGAGAACAGTTTTATCGAAAATTAGATGTCTAACAAGTATAAACCAATCATTGAGCTTTTTGTAATTTATTACCAATCTTATTTTTCCTTTTTTTTTCTAAATACTTGTTAACATAAAATGCAAGAGAAGCCCATTCACTATGACTTTTTTGTATTAACCCTTTTTCTAATATAACTCTTTGATATCTTCTTCTCCGATTTTAACTTGAGAGAGGGAAAAGGGAATAGTATTAGACTTAATACCTCTGGTATCATCAATACCCGGGTTCAGATCAAGAGAAACAGTGTACTATATGTGGTTAAAGAAAGGATATGTTTTGTATATATAATTCTTCAAAACCACCATTGAAAAAATAGAAGTGAAGCTGGCATGATTAGAATGTAACGGCAAGCTGACAAAGTGGTCCACAATGTAGTTAGGGACCAGGTACAAAATGCTTGAAAGATGGGATTTTAGACCAGTCAGTACTCACAATGGAAGGCAAAAACATGTGCAACGTATGAAAACTTGGAAACAACCAAAAAATGGGTGTTTTCTGAATGACCCATTTTGCACTCATGCTGAACTTACCAGATACAAACAATCCTATGAAAGTTTACTATAAATTTAACTACCATTAACGCTAAAGTGCCCATAAAAACGTCGGTGGGATGCCGAATTTGCCTCTATTTACAGGTTATTAGCATTAGATATTTTGCAATCAAATAATATTTCCTACAGGATATGGCATGAAAGATTTTAATTTGTCAATAATGCTGTTATAATTCACCTTGGTACTGTGATGGAAATAACAAATTCATTTTTTTTTTTGGGTTAAATGAAAGAACTATTGCAATAAAAACTGTCACACTATCTGTTTCAAAGAATTCATCAGGGAATGGAGAAATGGAATGAAATGACACGTTCACATGTAGATGGCATGTTCTTGACTTTGTATTGCAGGACCACAGACAAATTCATTCTATTTTTGTTGTTGTTTGCATCTTTTTAGATAAGGGGCGGTAAAGAAATTGGTTGGTTGGGGATAAGACGCAGACGTTAAAGCATACAGAATTGGTTGATATTGGTATTTAGTTAAATATAGTTAGCATTCATCATATTGATGTCGTCATGAGTTTTTTTATATATTATAAAAAGTTTAGTATATATTTTTTTAAAATTATGCTAAAGAACTTTATTATTTTGAAAGAGGTATTTTGAGATAAGTAGCAGGATGCTAAACCTTTATAATAATTATTTTTATTTTTTATTTTTATTTTTTTAAATATATTTAATAAAATATTTTTATTTTTTAATATGAAATAATATTTTTAATTTAATATTATTAAATTTTCTAAATATTATATATTATATAAAATTTAAAATGTCATAAAACTAATCACAAATAAAAAGATTTGTGTAAAGTTTTAACAATACTCATAAAATAAAATAATATAAAACTTTATTTTAATATAATCAAGTTGAATGTCTTTAATCGTAAGCTGGCTAATATTCATTATAAAAATGTTAAAGGAGCTTGCCGGTTAACAAAGTCAATAATAATGTATTTTTATCATTTATATTTATTACTTAGGGACGTTAATAATTTTATTTCTGTCTGTTATTAATTTTGATATGAACATAAGGATTTTGGAGATGCACCTACCTCTTTCTTAATATTATAATTATATTTATTATTATTAAATTATAATAATAAAATGATGTAAGATATTTGTAAGTTTTTAATGTATTTATTAGAAAAAAAATTACTGTTAAGTTCAATAACTTATTAGCAAAAACAAAAAAATTGTTGTAAAATTCATTTTTCATTACAAACCAAATTATTTATGAATTTTTTACTTTACCTTTTTTTTTTAAAAGCAAAACTTAATTTTTTTAAGGAAAGTTTCTTTGTTTTATAGACCTCATACTTTATACTAAGATACCTATCTTCATTGTAAAACTCTTCATTTTGCACATTTTAATTATAAAATAACACTACTCTCTTCCCTCTTTCTAGGACATAGCTCCACTATGATCTCAAGGATTCCCCTTATGGGGTCAAGAGGCACATCCCAGTACAGCAAAAGATAATGTTGTATAAGTCACTTTTGAATTCATTACGATTAATTATTAAAAGGAAAAGTTATATATAAAATTGAAATTATTCTTTATTTTTTAAAAATTATTTAGATTTTTAAAATGAATAATATATATACCTATCTTAAAACATTAAATAAATATTATATAATTAAAAATAAACAACTATACATTTTCATAAAAATATGTCATGAATAAAATACATATATTAATAACATTTTATATTCTAATTTTATTATTTTTTCTATTTTAAATAAAAATTTTAATTATTTATATGATACATCTAAATCATAATTTACAACATTTTATCATTATATTATAGTTTTTTATACAACTTTAAAATGGGTTATAACTTTGAAATTACTTTTACCTAACAAGGATGCCAAATTTTAGAAATGTGACGTCTACTTATATGAGGGTATTATAGAAATAAATAAATGCTTTATTTTATTTCTCAATGTATCTGAATACATTTGGGCTCTTTGAAGACTCCATTCTGTTGTTTTAGTAACTTTTCAAGATAATTTTACTATAAGTTTTTTTTTTCCATTATGTGCATTTCTAGTTCTTTCTCTATTTCTCATGTATGTGTCTTGGGATGGACCATGAGAAAAACAAGTACTTAATGTATGAGACAGTTTATGACATTATTTGGAAAACATATTCTAGTTAGCTTTGGTCCTTTGAGCTAATTATAATAGGTTGAAGAAGTGATATTTTTCACATATATTTGAGTGTTATGATTTGGATTAATTTGTATCATCTCATTCATTTACAAATATAATTTACCTAGCAATTTGTCACTGAACTTTAAAGATGCAATGTTAAAAATGAATAGTTTCCTCCATAAGATTAACTTTGTAGTGGAAGGTACATTATAGTAAGACCAATATGCCCTTCCCTTTTCAAATTTTGATGTTAGTGATTACATAAAGAGACTAACCCCAATGAGTATGGCTTAGAATTTATAGTAGTGGAAATGCCTAGGTAGTGGTATGTGCGTTGCATGATGATCCTTTCTTGAATTTTCATGTTAATGATTACATAAAAAGACTAACCCTTCACCAAAAAATTATTGTGGAATAAATTTTCTCTCTTTAGCGATTTTGATGGAAATTAAGCTCTAGTGCTTAGAAAAGTGGCATCTAGATTAGTTCCATTCTTTTGCATGAGACTATATGTAGACTAGACAACCAAGGATTGTCACATATAATATTCAATTTCATCATGGGTGTGTGAGTGATGTGTATGGAAAAAACTATCACAATAATTCTTCTTTCCCTTTTATGAAATAGGTGGTGTATGAGTCTTGAAGTTTTATGTATATTTCTTAGACTTATTTCCTTTTAAAAAAATGTTATATTTCTATGTAGAAGACTTATATGAGGAGTGGGTTGGTTCTTGCATATGGCATTGGATGAAGAGGTGTGATGTTGATTATTATTTTCCTTGGCTTGAATTTAAAATGATTTGAAATAATGTTTACTAGAGTGTAAAAAGTTGAAAATTCTATCTGCATAGGGATAAAATATGTACTTCGACACCTTATGTTGTTTAGTCAAGATCTCACACATGTATGTATGTAGTCAAGGAAATTATTTGTGTAGTCTTCCACTAATTTATTCTTATACTATCAAAATTGGTGGAAATTTATGAATTAGTCATCAAAGTGGTGAAATGAATAGTACTCATCCTTTAGTGCATTAAAAAAAGGTATTTAGAATGCAAATTTAAATGGTTTAAATTTTGTAGTGTGTTATGAATCTCTATCAATATCTTCTCAAATTTCTCTATTTTAGAGAGATATAAAGATTTTATAAATCAATTTATATCCCACTTATAAGTCCTAAAAATATCATAATTCAATATATAGTACCCAAAAAGCTACATAACAAAAAATAGTTTTCCCAAAATATACATGTGCAAAATCGACACCCATAAAACCTTATGTTCAGTATTGAAATTCTCAAAACTAACTACCAATGAGATTGGATTCTTAAAAACTATATGATAAATATTAATTCCTACATCTATTGAATCAATTTTATAAGACACAGAGTCTCCATAATTTCCTATATTGAGTTAAATAAATTTGGAGCATCAACTTATACTTAAATGTATATTTTAAAAAAGACATTTCAATGTAAAAGCATAAAAAGTAATATGTATTTGTTTCCCTCCAAAATATCCATGTTTATATTTTTTTAGTATCCAAACCTAATACTAAGACCTATACAAGACCAACACATAAATTTTGTGAAATTTATTTTTTATTTTTTACTTCATGGACATGTTTAAGAAAGCATATTCATTTATTTTTAAAACACATTGTATGATTTTATATATGGGAGTACTTAGTTTTTTAATATATATATATATATATATATATATATATATATAATGTTTAAAACTATTATTTTGAATTATTACTTAATTTATACACAACATATATTATGATTTATACACGTATCATTGAAAATAGCTTTATATAATTTTTTAAAATTAATCTAAAGATTATAAAAATTATATCTCAAAAATATAAATATCATTGGCTCTATTTAAAATAAAAAATATATATTTTTATGAAGTCAAGGTCAAAAAATTGTGTTCGTACACTTGTAGTTTTAGTTTTTTAGCTTTCTTGATGTGTAATTTAAAAAAAAATGATATATATCTTGAAAAAATCATAAAAATATTTTCAACAATACTCAACATTTTATCTAATCCATATATAAAATATCATATAAAAATCATTCATTTTATCAAAAAATGTGGGTCTATACCCATGCAGTCTATTAATTTTTTTACAATAAGTACCATATATTTATAAACAATGCATTAAATTCATATAATTTTCTCATCTAAGTATTATGTGTGTACATACTTTATAAAATATCATATAAAAATCATTATTTTACTCAAAAAATGGGTATCTATTCACATGTAGTTTTAATTTTTTTACAATAAGTATCATATCTTTATAAATAATACATCAATTTCATATACTTTTCTCATCTAGATATTGTGTATGTACATATGTGTGTGTGTGTGCGCGCGCACACACACACACACACACACACGTATATATATATATATATATATATATATATATATATATATATATATATATATATATATATATATATATATATATATATATATATATATATATGTATGTATGTATAAACTACATTTGAAATTTCATAGTTTATCTTCTTACGTTATTATAAAATTATTTATCCAAGTATATTTAAAAGTATATCCAAGTTAAAGTATTGTTGTTCTATATGCATGCATGCATGCATATAGATACACACACGCATGCACACATGCACCCCCACTCACACGCATGCGCGCGTGCGCGCGCGCGCACACACACACACACACACACACACACACACACACACACACACACACACACGTGTGTGTGTGTGTGTGTGTGTGTGTGTGTGATAAATAAATTTGAAATTACACAATTCATCTTCTTACATTATTATAAAATTAATTATCCATATATCTTTAAAATTATCTCCAAGTTCAAGTATTATTATTTTTTAAAAAAATGCATAAAATATTATTATTTTATATGTATGTATATAGATATATATGCATACACACACACACACACACACACACACACACACACACACACACACACACACACACACACACACACACACACACACACACACACACATTTATATACATATGTGTGTTTGTCTAAAAACTACATTTGAAATTCCACAATTCATCTTATTTCATTATTATAAAATTATTTATCCAACTATCTTTAAAATTCTATCCAATTTAAATTATTTCTATTTAAAAGAACAAAATAAATGAACCTTTAAGACTTCACTTTTATCCCCCATTACCCTAGATCTACCTAAATAAGAAGGATAAATATTTTTTTGGGAAGCCTAGACACTTGTGTCAACCTGTGGACACTTACATTGATGGTTTTGTCCTGTACTCAATGTAAATTATGATTATGTATTGATTGAATCCTATATTTTCACATTAAGTTTTTGTACTTGCCAAAAATGGGTTAGTGGATTCATAATTTTGAGCTAACTATTGATGTGGGATTCATGAACACTACACAATATTATGATCTATCCTCTAATATTTTATGATTGGATAAATATATTCACTCCAAATATC
>JARHVA010004328.1:740000-782500 GCA_037957365.1 Torreya grandis | reverse complement strand
CAATATAGACTCCATTATCAGACCCATTTTTTATAACTAGAGTGCATACAATAAATTCTCCCACATATTAATAAATAATGTTATCACTCTTACACTCTTATATAATAATGGGGTATCTACCTCTAACTCAGACATTAATAAATTGATTCCTCTTAATAACCAGCTACTAACCCTAAATGCACATATATAAGAATGTGTTCCACTTTATCAATCAAGTGTAACATAATTTATTGAAAACTAATGGGTTTATCAATCCCTAACGCATGGTTTAGATTAATAATACTATAAGTATATAGCACCCTAGCATGTTTTTTACTCAATAAGCAAAGGTTTAGGGTTTAGAAAAGAATATAAAATCAAAAAATTATTGAATGATTAGACATTTATTCAATCAACTCATTATGATCGAAATGGTAGAGTTATGTTTAGTGTCACCACTTGAATAATCAAATTTATTATTTAAGAAGGGGAAGATCCTTCTGATCATTATATTTGGATCACTTTCCATGTTTAAAATATAATTGTTGGTTTATTTTTGGTGTATGTATCTAACGATCATCATGAATGCACACACCTTTGAAAATGGATAGGAGATAACCTTCCCTATAGTAAGTGGGTTGTTGGATGTGACTTTAACATGAGAGAAAATAAGATAGACTAAGGTTGGCTTGGTGATTAAATAAACTATCCCTATTCAAATTTAGGACTTGGCTTTATTTCAAGAACTTATTAGGGTTTTTTGACACCATACATGGGAACTTTTATACTCAGAAGGAACACTATTTTTCATGGTCAAATTGTAGATCATGTCTTGATAGAAAATTCAAGCATATGGAAAAAAACACATTTATGCCCAAATCTTCAAGTCACTTCCTTCTCTTGAGGGAAAATGGTGCATGTGAAACTTATTAGCACTTTATCTTACCATATTCCTATTAATATTTAATTTTATCTTATTGGTGGTGGAGATAGTTATTTAAATTTTACATACAAACTTAGTTTGACTCATTAGAACAGTAAGGATTATATTTTTTCCCTTGTTGATCTTTGGAATTCGGTCACCAAGTCTCAAGAAATAGACACCTGGATCCTTTAGTGGTAATAAAAACTTGAAATATGCCTTTATTTTCTTTGATATTATGGTAAAAATGTTTTTTAGGGCAAGAAAAGGGAGGAAAGGTATCTAAGAATAAGGCTTTAGAAAGTACGTAAATTCTTCTCTAAACCTTTGGATGAAAACCTTCAAAGGATAGGGATTATTGTGTAAAATAAAATAAGATAATTTAAGCTTGATTGGACATAAGTGGATAAAATATGATTATATCTTATTTTGATTAACGTGGGAGATAAAGGCTCTGAGTTATTCTTTTAGTAATTTAAGCACAAACACCAAAAAGAAAGGATAATGTCCATATTAGACCATAATATGATCTCATTATCCTCTTTTGTTAGAATTAAATATGAATTCATCAATCATTATAAAACTCTCTTCATTGATGAGAATGTGTATGATGTTTCCTACATTGAATTGAGTAATGTGGTGATCCATTGTATTCCCATGTAGATCATGCAAGACGTGTGTGATCACCTTGGTAGGGATATGATCCCAAATCGATTGGAATACACTCTTTTCTCTATGCCAGATGAAAAATGACCCAAACTAGAAGGCTTCCTAGCTAAATTATTCAAGGACATGCGGCATCCTATTTATGATGAGTTTTTCCATGTTTTATCAAGGCTGAATAAGCTGGCTCCCTCGATACCTTTATCAACAAAGGGATTATAAATCTCATTCCTAAAGGTATCTATGAGAAAGATAACAAAACTAGTTAGTGACCCATTACTCTCCTTAATCGATCTCTTACAAGATCATTGTTAGATTTTATTTCTCATTGTTTTAAGGTAGTGGTGAAAGAGATTTTTAGGCTTGAGAAAAAAAGATTTATTGATGGGAGGTTCATTCTATACAATCTGAGATTGGATTTGGGATCTTGAAAATGGGCATATAAAATATCCAATACTAGCTAATTGTTAAGCTTGACTTTGACAAAGCTTTTAAGAGAATCAAATGGTTGTTTATTGTTAATATGTTAAATTCGCTAGGGTTTGAAAAACTAATGATTCACCACATTAAAATGTTTTTCAATGATTCCTCATCTATACTTTTATTGAATGGTTCTTTCACTAAATCCTTTGTGCTTCAATGATCCATTTTCCAAGGTTGTCCTCTAATTCTTTTTCTGTATGTTTTGGCTATAGATGCTCTCGGATACATTAAATGGAAATACAAATTTAGTGAAGTTAAATGGCAACACCTTGGACTTTCTATTTGGAAGTCCAAAGTTAATGTCATGGCTCTAATTGTAGCTTGGTGGCTACTCCTTCACAAAATGTATATTGGTGACAACATCCAATGTATTACAATCAACCCTCTCAAGTGTCCAATTTTTAATCTTCTTTAGTCTATCAATTATATATTTTGGAGATGTAAGTTTTCTAAAACAATATGGACTGCTGTGGATAATGACTTACCTTATATGTTTAGATATATGTTATTTTAGGAACAATCTCTTCTAAGATTTAAATTTTTCCATAATATAATCACTAATTTTTTGAGGTAGTTGATTATTAGGCACTTGTGAAAGAAAAGATACATTGTTGTGTTTAATAACCCTTGTATTCAATTTTGAGGTGTAATTCAAATATTAATTTCAAGGTACTTAAGAAAGATCTTGTCTACAACATTGAATTAAGATAAAAAAATGGAGAATGTTTGAAAATAAAATATAAAATTTGAAATTGATTAGATTAATTTTAATGTTGAAATTGTAATTGCTCAAATCTTGTGTCTTCTGTTGTTATTGTTGTTGTTGTTGTTGTTATTGTTGTTGTTATTATTATTATTTAAACTCTTGATATTATTATAACATCGAAAATATTCAATTAAAAATAAAATAAACTAATTGTTTTGAGTGATATCAATAGCACCTTCCCTTAACAAGAGATTGCTACTTTGGACAAGGTGACAAATTTATAAAAATAACATTATTGTACATTGTTATTATAATGCTAAAAATATGTTATTGAGGGGTGAATCCCCAAGATTTGCCTCGCGGTTTTGCGGATGTTCAGTGGTTTTCCATAGCAGATTGTGAGTGGCTGACAGTCGGGTGACTCTACTGAGTGGTTGACAGTTTTTTTGGTTGGCTGTGTATATGTTGGGTCCTTTGCTCATCGTCGTCCTCCATATAAACAAAGTGAAAAAATAGTCAAGATGATGAAAAGAGGCGAGTGTGAGATGATCACATCAGATGGACTGACATACAATTCACATTTTCTGTCGACAAATGGGCCCTACAATTTGCCAGTGACTATTCTTCCTAAGGGAACATATGTTAACGGAGAGAAGCATTTATTCTTAGCGAAGCAGTCAATCAGGATAAGCTGCATGTAAGTTAGAATAATTAAAGTAGCACGAGGTGAAGGAGCACCAGAAGAGCAAACAAATTCTACGCTTAAAGGATTCAAACAATTGTCATATCTCCAAGTAAAGGAAATTCCTTAACCAGACTTTTCCTATTGGTAAGAATAAGAGCTAAAAAAAAAATTAGAAACAAAGAATGATGAGAATGGCACAAAAAAATGGAGTAGAAGGGTTCGATCCCTAAAGCTAACCCTGATCAAATTATCGAAGAACAAAACAAAGATAAGGAAAAGGAACAGGAAAAAAAACCCAGTCCCTATGCTTGGAATTTGATTGTTGATGTTTTAGGAAATGATAAAATGTTTGATGTCATGTGGGAGGCGGTTAAGTCCAGGGATAATTTTGCTTCTGTTTTTTACTTGCTACACCATGGCGGATAATGCGAACGAGGCAATCATGTCGTTTGAGATTGCGGAAACTTATGGATGCCCACAGGATGTTGGGGTGTTCAATTGTCTTCTGTGTGCTCTGTGTAGGTATAAGCAATTGGTCAAGGAGGGAAAAGTGGTGAAGGCGAAACAGACGTTTGGGGAGATGATTGTGTGGCGGCCTATAGTTCATTCTTGGGTGTACTCAGCAAGGGGGGACAAGTGGATGAGAGCAGGGATTACTTTCCGATCAAACACTTGTTGGTTGCATTGGAGATTGTTAACGCCATATTAGCACGATTCTGGCAAAAAGACAAAGACAGGTGGCCTGTTCTCATAAGCTAGTTTGAATTTCCTCACACTTAATGATAATAATATTATATATTTTCGTTATACTACCAAACGGTTTAACATTTTATTTTAATTTGTTGATGTTTTATAAATATTTTAGATTAAAAAATGCAAAGGGGTGTGGAATGAGATCTCTTAACTAATACAGTTCTTTTTATACACGATCAAAAACCTGACATGCAACAGACAATTATTCATTGTCTCATTCATATATATATATTAATAATATGTATTATTATTTTTATAATTAATATTATTTCTAGTTTTTATTATATAATATTTTAATATATATTGTATTAATTTTTTTATTGAAATATATCTATATAAATCATAGTTATATATTGAATATTTGAAAGAGTTTGGTGGAAGTCACAGATTATATTGGTAGATATTATACATCATACAATTTTGTGCGTATATATGTTTGGGATTCTTCAAGACCATTCTTAAAATATATTGTTATTCCCTTCATTATCACCATACCTTCTTCGAAAATAATGTAAATGCACCATAGCATCTACCACCCTATTAATCCTTTGCACCATGAAATTGGATGCAATCTATGTGTAAATCAAAAAAGTGCAACAATAATACTATATAATAAGAAATACATGAAAAATTAATTTAATGCTACCAATGAATTATTAATTCTAAAGAAAAATAAAATATAAAAAAATAACAAAACATAACGTAAAGCATAGAACATAAAACCCATATAAAAATGGTTAAAGAAAAAGATTTAAATAACAACTACTCGTAAAAAGATGTTACAAACGACAACGCATACTCCCTGTTGACACCTAAAAACGAAAAAATAACATCCTTTTCAGCATTCCTTGTACCATCGAAAAAACAACTAACATTAGTCTTTTGTAGGAGCTCCGTGTAGTTGTAGGCAATACTTGCATCCAGTTACAATATGTTAGGATACCAAAAACTGTGCTTTTATAATCATAGCTTTACTTTCCCTTACCTGCAGCGTATTCCACACATCTTCCCAAAACAAAGCGAGTGGAGTATTTTTGTATACAAATCAGGATCATGAATTGAACAACACCGTACCTACACACTGTAAACACCCTGTGGAGATTGTTTTGAAAAGTCTGTCGGACGCAAATGTAATCGTATGGAAGCGTTTTGGTGGTTGCATGTGTGTCCGTAAGTCGAGCATGCGCAGGTCGAAGATGTTTAAGGTTCATATGGAAAGGGGCGCATATCGCTCAAATTTAAATAGTTTTATCATTGCATTCAAACTTCTATATTTTTTAAATAAATGGAATCTAATACATAAAGATTTAGAACATGGAGTGTAATTTTATATAAAATTAACTTGAGTATTACTTGTACAACATTTGAATTATGGTTGTAATATAAATATAATTTTGCATGTGTTAAACATAAATCGTTTTTTATTTTCATAGGTTTATTTTGAGAAATCATTTTTTTGGGGATTTGTTATATGGTTATTTCATGTATCATTGTCTTGTTCACTTTTACATTAGATTAGTTTTGTGATATTTTTAATATTAAATTATAATTATTTTGGTTTCAAATCTACTTTTGTAAATGGTCTTCAACTAATTTGTAGTCATTATTGTTGTTGGTGTTGGGAAGAATTGTGTCAAATCAAGGCTGAAAGTTTGTCGCTAAAGTTTTTGATGAGGTACAAATTCAAAATATCCTTCTTAACCTTTCGTTTATTTTCAAGAAGATGATGTATAAAATATTTTTAAATGGTATGAAAATAATTGCTTTATTACTTACTATGTTGGTCACAACCCCTCTAAATATTCTATTAATGCATGGATCAAACACTATTAGCAAACTTTGGAATTAAATATAATGGGGTTCACATCCTCACCAAGGATTTTTTTCATTTTTTTCTTCAAGGAACATTCATAATTGAAATATTTACTTACTAAATTGAGTTATTGGTTTTTTTAGAATACTTTTATGATAGCATCCTTGTGGTCTTGTTACATTAGGGCCTCTAGGAAAAATAACTTCAAGGTCTTAGTTTGGGTTGAATTACATGGTATTCCAATCCCTTTGTGGTTTTTTATTTCTAAGATTGTCAAATCCATAAAGAATGTGTTTTATAAAGAGATGGAAAATAAATATTGTCCACATCTAAAAAAGTGCATTTGTGTCGAAGTTGATTTTTAAAAAAACTTGAAAGAGTCTACATTATTCAAATAGGGACTAAAGGTTTTTCACAAAAAATCAACTACATCAACCTTTTGAACACATTTTTTATGTCAATTACTCAACCATAGTATAAGCGACTATTCCCTCATGGTTCATTGAAGGCTGACAATCAAGCAAAACCAATTGAAAAGCAAATTTTGGTTGAAAAAATAATGGGTAGAATGCTATTACAAAAAAAAAGTGGTTTTTAGGAAGAACAAAAATAAAATCTAATCATGCTTCCATTATAAAACCTTGATAGGATGTGAAACAAATGGGAAGAGTTATTCCCCATCCCCTCCTACTCCTCAACCTCATGGCCCACTTGTTTCTCTTCATGGCCATATCTGTCAATAAAATAATTCAATTGGTTATCTATAGTCCCAAGACTTCCTCAACTAGTTCTCATCTTAGTGGCAATCATGAAATCTAGTTCATGGTGGTGACAACTAAACTCATGAAGACCAAGTTGTGGAAGGAATTTAAGCATAATCACCACCATGAACTAGAATGGGACTCTTAATTTGGTGACAACTCCATTTCTAGAATGGGAATCTTAATTTGAGCCAAAAGTGGCATGGACAGAAAATGTCATTTTGAAGACTCAGTGTCACAAACCTTCCATTCAATATATTCCACAAACACAACCAGAACCATAAACCTAGTTTTTAGGGCTTTGACTGCTGATATTGGAACTAAACTAATATTTTTAGAGACTAAAAATGGTAATTTGGGGTATGGGCCCAATTCTACCCTTCTAATCTCCTCCAAAAGCCCTTGATAGTGCTCTATAATCAAAATAGAATGCCATTAATTTGCTCACCATATCTTTTTCCACCATCAATGCTAGAACATTATTTATGAACATGGATACCAGCTGTGAGTTAACTCTGCTATGTATGTTCTTTGACACATATTCTTCCCTCAAGACTTTCAAAATAATGTATAAAATATCCTTAGTATGATCCAATTAAATGCTTTTCAGTTGAGCCCTATAAATAATACATCCAAATGCCATTTATCTCATTATTCTACTACCAAAAACCACTAGTACCCTAAATACTAGATCCACCTCATGATCCATCATGAAAAAACACTAGCTAGAATAAAATACTAATAGTCCACCCTAGAACCAAAAAAATATGTGATCAAAGTTCAGACATGCCAATTCACACTTGTTGATGTAAATGAATCCAATAGCCACCTCCATTTGCATGGGTTGGGCCATAATTAAAGAGTGACCTAACCTGCAAGCCAACAAAAAATAATTAAAACCACTTAAATTCTTTGACAAAAATAATTAGGATAATAATCAATAACTTCTTAAGGACAAAATTGATGATAAAAATCCTAGGAAAATTTTCCCATGAAGACCTTTGGTTGTCCATATGCATTTCCTCTCTTTGATCAATCCCATAACTATCTTAAAAACTACAGTTGAATTGGCTTTTCCAAAACAATGTTTACAATCCCAAGATGAGAGACTATCCAAGCTTTCCCAAACTGTAGCTAAAATGTTTTCCAAATTTTAGGAGATTATTGAATTTTTCCTGAGAGCAAAGATCAGGATTTGATTGTCTCCTTAAATGAGAATTTTGTCAATTTTACACTACAATACCAACTCAATCGCAATTTAAAGACCTTGAGCCTCAGCTTCATTATTCATACCATCCATTAATTTCTTAGAAATAGCTCTGATCAATGAACCAATATAATCTCTTATCTTAAAATCTACTCCAAAAATACCCATATCTCCCCTTGAGGATCCATTGAAATTCATTTTAAACCATCTTAGAGGAGGAGGAATCCAAGAAGCCTTTTCCTTTCTTAATTTTTCTTTCAAGTTTACTATTTTCTCATTAATGAGTAAATGATCAATGAGCCTCCATTTTGGCACGTTTTCATATCCCATCCCAAAACACATCCATTCTTATGCTTGATCTGAGAAGATACAACCTCCAAAATATCAACCTCTAATTCTTTTAAAATTACAAGAAGAGTTATTTCTTTCCCTTCAAAGATTTTTTGGTTTTTTCCTTCTAGATTGTTCACACCAAAATAATGGGACTAACTCTCCATAAACTATAAAGTTATTTTTTACAATCACCAATAGACCAAGAAGAGAATTTATTAAATAAAGAGAAGGGTTGGGCCCAAGACCATTTCAATTTGCAGTATAACCAATCCCAATAGTAAGAAGCAAAGTAGAAAGCATAAAGAAGATAATTGGTAGTTTATTCATTTATTTTATAAAGAATACAATGGGAAGGGCCTAGAAATATGATTTTGACCAACCTATCTTACATGAGAATATGGTTTTCAACTGCAAGGCAAAGCAAACACCCTTGCTTTCTGAATACCAATCTTGTCCCAACACTAAAATCACACCTATTTAAATACATCATCAATAACCTCAAGCACCTGATATCCATGGCTCACTATATAAATACCTGACTTGGCTTCTATCTAGTGAAGTGAATCCTATTTGGATTTTAATATAACTTTACAATTTCTTAGATAATCCCTCAACCACATGCATTGGTCTATTGGAATATCTAATGCATCAAATTTATCCAAAACCAAAGATGACAGACCATTGATTTGATGTAGTTCTAATTAATTCTCCACTAAAACACCCCATGTAATGGAAATAATATATTTAGCATCCTCCAAATGCAAAATATTTGATAATTATTAATGGTCGATGAAACATGTTTTGGTATTAATGACCTATAATTCAATAAAATTTTCCAAAAGTGTGAATCTTTTATGGGGTTAGTAATAGAAAACATGCTCCAAGGTTTATTTAAATCAAGATATTTGCATCTCAAAATTTTACACCATAGATAATTTGGTTTTGAAATCATTCCCCAAACTAGTTTAGCTCTAAGATCCTTATTTTGTACACTCATTTTTTTCAAACCTTCTCCTACCATCCTATTTACTTTAAAAATCCTTTCCCATTTCATTAGGGGGATTTTATTCTTGATCTAATTTTCTTACCATAAAAAATCCTTCATAATTTGATTTAGAAGCTTAACCACATGACTTGGTGGTTGAAAAACTAAGAGATAATAGATGGGAAGAGAGATAAAAACTTAGATAATGAGAGCATTTTGACCCTCCAAGGAAAGCCATCTTCCCTGATAAGAATATAAATGAGCCTTATAGGAGTTGATCAATCCTTCCCAATGAATATGTTTTCCCATTCTTGAGAAAAGGTGAACTCCCAGGTATTTAGATGGAAGTTTCCTAATATTGAAACCCAAAATCAATGAAATAAACTATTATTCTTGTTTAGAACAATTAATAGAAAAATCATATTTTATAACATTTACTATTTGACCAGATGTAGACTCATTGCTAGAAAGAACATATGAAAGAGTGATTAAAAATATTTAACCAAGATCTCTCCAATGTCTCATTACTACAGCCATTGATGCTTCAACATACATTCAAAATAAGAAAACCAATTATAAACAAAACAATTGTTATACACACAATGAGATCTACAAATAATTATAAAGCATTACAAAATTATGTATATTACAAAGCAAATCATTTCATTATAGAGGCAATCCAAGCAATATGTAAGCTAAACTAGGCAATGTGGGATAAAACCCCATATAGGAAAAAATTAGGGAAAGATAAATAACCTATAACCTAGTAAGCATGAGTAATAAGACACTCTAAACACCACCCCGCCTGCCCCACTACACCCCCCTTCCCCCCGCACCCACTAATGTGAAGCTAGGAGATAAAAATAGATGATGTGGTGTGAATTTATGTGTCCCTATAGACACCAATCAATCATGGCAGAATAAGTGGATATCAAATCACTATAACTACCAAGTTGAATTAGGAATGGTGTTGAATACGAGGATCATTGAACATAAACACTGTGCACTAGAATACTAGGTATAATGATGAAGTCGAGGATGCATCGCTTGAACACCCTCTAACATGATGGTGAGAAGTGATAAAAAATACTAGTGGGGCTTCCACATTGGTGTCACTATAGGAATAACCATGAAGGATATAGAGTCAAGTAAACATCATCATATGTGTTTTGATAAACAAATTGCCTAAATAAGATACTCATGTACAAAGGAGAAATACAAAAAATAGTCATAAGTGAAAAATACATATAACTCTCATGAAGTGGATAGAAGAGAGAAAACCCATAGGAAAAACTCCCTCCCCACCCCCCCAAAAAAAAAAAAAAAAGAGAGAGAAAAGAAGAATAGAGAGCTAGAATCCCTCCAAAGATGATGTTGAAGTAGTTTGCACTCATAGTACTCTTAAGTCACAAAAGAAATCAATCTTCATGAGTGGTATGAATCTACTACTCAATCACAAAACCAAATAACATTGGGCTTCACAAGAATAGCTTCAATCTAGAATATTATCAGTGGTGTTGAAATCAAAAAAGAGTATTGTATGTGCAAGGAGTATTCAACACCAAGAAGTAGAATGTACATCATAGCCCTTCATATTTCTAACTGGGTGGATTGGAGAAAAAAGATATGTTTGAGTGGTTTGAATACACTAATTGAATATAGAAGAAGTGGATATTATATACACCAAAATAGCTCCATATCACACTCAAAGAGACTATTGAACTACCAAAAAAAAAGTGACCCTAGGATTCACTAGAATGACTACATTCAAGTTATGGGAGACTGCCAACTATCAAAAAATATGCTGTCAAAAATACATACATAAAATCATATAAAATGGCTTGTGTAGTGATGGTAGAGACAAACAACTAAAAAAGTGAAAAGGTGCCCAAAATAGAGCACATAAATGAATGAAAGTAGACAAGGCTGAATCAATAAACCCCCCATGGCACTTTATAAATTAGTGAAAGTATAATATAATCCATATATAAAAAACAATAAATGGAGATAACGAGACACTGGAATTCACTATAATAGCTCCAAATTAGGAGACCATCAACCTATAGAATAATCCATCAAGATAGGTGATCCAAAAATAAGGAAGTGAAGAATATCTCTATTGAAGAAGGCGAGTCACTAAGAAAGGAGCCTCAAGGAGACATGACACAAAATACCAATGTGTTAAAATACAATAAATGTTATGGGAGGGTGGAAGAGTATGATAAATGGTGAAAATATCCATAATCTATGAAAACACACTAGAAAAGGATCAGTAACCAAAAATAACAATTTACAAAGACCATGAAAAAAGATGTCAGGCTCAGTCAAAAATGGATCTGAGATAGTGCATGTAATAAATACACTACAAGTACCATAGCATAGGAAAAAACTAGTACTAACAATGCATACTCAATAATAGGACATCAAAATTAGTGTAAAATGTGTTCATGAGTGCAAAAAATGATAACAATGCAATCCAAAAGAAGCAAGAAGGAAGTTTGTGTTGCCTATGAGGGGCTCTAACCTCCTGCCAGATCGGACCTCACCCTCTAATATTAAACAAATGAAAGAGATAAAGTATGTGAAAAATAAGATATATTCCCTCAAATAATGTTCACAACATATCAAAATTCATCATCACTAAAAAATCATGATAAACCATAAGCATAATATAACACAACCAATGTGAATAGACCCCCCAGAATGCGACACTTTATATTTTAGTGTGGTTTAAAATTAAATAGAACCAAAGAATTTAAAATGATAAAATATGAACTTTTGAAAAAGATGGTGCTCAATTTTGAACTATCGATCAAAAGTTATTAAATAATCAATTTATCGTAAACGAGGCCTATTTAATAAAATTTTCATTAATTTTTTTTTTAAAATACTATGATAAAGGTGAGCGTAGTCTTCCAACCACTCAATAGAACTAGCATGGAACTAATAATCTCCTCAAATAAACAAAATATTAAAAATAATATGCTAGTGATCCCTATGCATGTACAAGTGAATTAGATTCCCTCTTTAAGGAAAAAATACAGCGATTATGTCAAATAATGAATACACAACTAAGATTAAGAAGATAAAACATCTATTAATTTTGTCAATTGCTTAGAAAATATCTTAGTAAGCAAATGGGATGGCACCATGATATAATGTGTCCCTCCATAGCCATCACTCTCTACAAACCACTAATAATAGAACTAGGAACCATACGGTCACCACTAGACTCAGTGGAAAAATAGGTGAACAATAGTAGATTCGACAATTCTAGTTGCAACAGATAGTGCCAGCTCAAGGCATCATAAATATTCTCACCACTATTATTATTTTTATATCCTACAACTCTATTTGGCAGACTCTATGCAGAAATCTCACCACTGACTTCCTCAACAATTCCTCAATAATGTCCTTTTTTCTGAGGTAAAGAATGTGTGGTAGAGGTGTTGATGGACATTGACAAAGCTAAAAAATAAAAAGCACAAAAAAATTTAAAAATGGTGGGTGATGTCAAGGGACTATAGTTTAAAGAGTCGTGCATATGCAGGTAGATAGAATGTTGACCATCAAGAGGACCAATGGATTAAGATCCACAACGTAGGATTAAAATTTTGCCAAATTTCCAATGCCTCAGTTTTTTTCTCTAACACAAGATGATTTATAGGTAGGTCATTTTGGGGTTAGTTTTCAACTTGAGTGATAATAGGTATTTATGGGATAATAAATAATAAGGTTGATCTTTATCATGAGGTAAATAATAACAAGTTGTTAGTAGTTAGTTATTTTAACTGTATGGTTAATATGATAAATTAGAATATTATATAGTTGAGATATATTGTTATTTGTTATAACAATATATCATAATAGGTTTGTTTAATTAGTGGGATTTGGGTATGAGAAAATTGTGGAAATGTTATAGGATTTTATTCCTATAAATATGTATTATGTCCCAAATGAATTATTAGAGAGAGATTAATCAAAGAATATAACAATATATTATAATTGTGTTTAACATTTGTCTCTATGTAGTATATTTTGGAAGTGCATAAGTTAATTAAGCTCTCCTCTAATTATCAACATTGGTATTAGAGTAGGAGATCCCTTGATGGATCATTGAATTTATTTGTAGGGTTAGCTACAATATTTGTCTTATCCCCATCTGATGTATTTTTTAATTTGCATTTTATGTAGCAGTTTTAATTTCTATTTTTTAAAAAGATAGAGATAAATTTTTCTCTAAGAAAAGCATTGGTAGAATATTTTGAATTCACCTCAGGTCTAGATTATTCATCCACTCATATGTCCCGTGCCTCAAATGTCTCAAACCTAGAGTCAATTATTGCTGAGTTTACATAATCAACATGCAACATTGGAATAGAAGGGTGTATCAGTGATATTTATGTTTGTGTTACACTTGAAAATACTATTCACCTCTTCTAAGACCATGACTCACAAAGAATTAATATCTATATATACATGTCATTTAAAAATCTATAATACCTATCAATATATTGAGCATTATTGTCTTTGTTATTAGATTACCTATAATCTCACTGTCGTACACCTGTAACCACTCACATTGAATGATATCATATCCCTCAAATTTTATTTTAGATTACAATAAGACTGCATATTAATCTGAATCTAGTCATCTGATGTCAATGGCATTCGAAATTACTGAAACTTGTGGCAAATATTTTATCTATAATCTCATATGCGCAATCCCCTCTCTCGGCCTACATAATCTTCTCTACATGATAGGTGAAGTCTCCAATCATAGTTAAATGTAAATTTCCAATTACCTCTATACATCTTCCACATCATTTTAATTGCCACTCTCCATTTATTAGTGAGTTTCATGTATGAGTCATGTAAATAATTTAGGTTTTAATTATTTAGTTGTTGAATAGTTTTGAGTATACGTTCAAAATATTTTAGGTGATTTAAGTTTTTTTATAGTGGTAAGTTTAAATAATTATAGGGATTATATTAATATAATGCCATAAGTCAATTAAAAGTTTAAATATAGCTCTTAGCTATATTAAAAATTTAAAAATAAATGTTTAGCATTATTGTCTAGTCTGTAGAGTTTATTTTGTTTGGTGTGTTTTTGTCAAATACCCAAAATTTTCTATGTCAAGTATCTCATCATTTATCAAAAATTTCAAATTCTATAATAAAATAAAATAAATAAATTTCCTTATAGATACATTTTTGGCCATACCCAACCTCCAATGAGCATGTCAGTCTTGTGGAGGGGATGCCATTTCAGTCAAAGTGACATGCAACTGAGCTTCACCAACACATTTTCTAAGTGAGAAGAAATCTATTGGAGGCTAGAGCATATATAGAGGTTGGAGGTTTTTCAATGACTAGTCACCAATGAATGGGCCGCATCAATGCTTTGGTGACATTTTTTGTGGTGTGTTATTTTTGTTTTTTAGTGTGGTAGTTACATTAATTTTCTAGCATGTCTGAAAAATAAGAACATTTATACAAGTTCACTTGTGAGTGGTATTCCCATGTAATCCCTTTTTATATTTACATTGGAGAATGTTTATCTAGATATAATTATATAAATCATGATGAAAGGTTAGTGATAAACCTATGAAAACCATGTTGTAAGGTTTCATGATAAACCTATGAAAACTATTCTGTAAGGTTAGTGGTGAACCTGAGAAAACCATTTTGTAAGGTTAATAATGAACTTGAGAAAACTATTTTGTAAGGTTATTTGTGAAATTGTGAAAACCATTTTGTAAGGTTATTGGTAAACCTAGAAAACCAATTACAGATGAGTGTGAAGGAAGAGATGTGTGATGGCACATGTATACGCATATCATGAGCACATGGAGGTGGAAAATGTTAAAATAAAAAAAGAGATATATTATACCATGTAAAAACTATGGGGGGAATGTTGGTATTAGTTGTCAAATTGAGTAAAAATAGATATTTATTGGATGGTAAATAGTAAGGTTGATATTTACCATGAGGTAAATAGTAACAGGTTATTAATAGTTAGTTGTTATAACTATATAGTTAATATGATAAGTTAGAATATTATATAGCTGAGATATGTTGTTATTTGTTATAATAATGTATCATAATAGGTTTCATTAATTATTAGGATTTGAGTATGAGAAAATGGTAGAGAAGTTATATGATGTTATTATTATAAATATGTATTATGTCCTAAAGGAATTATTAGAGAGATATTATTGAAAGAATATAGTAGTATATTATTATTGTGATTATAATTTGTCTCTATGTATTATACTTCAGAAGTGCATGAGTTTATTCTAGTATTTTCCATCCTCATGGTGAAGGAAGATTTATCATGAACACTTTGAATCATAAAATCTTGAGCTTGTTGTGATTGATATGCATAATGACACTGGTAAAAAAATGGTTGTTATTTATCTTGATAATAGAACATCAAGATGGATGGCCATTGAATCTGTAGTATTCTAGATGACGTATAGAAGATTCAAAATAAAATATTAGATCAACTTTGTTTAATTGCCCTGACTATATCTCTATATGATAACAAAATAAATAATGAATATCCAAATCTATATCCAATAAATCAAGTATGCCAAGAACAAAATCTATTTTAGGAAGATAATGAAGATTGTGGTTGTAATAATGGTACACTCATATCTTTTCAAAACCAAAATGGTGTACATTTAGATCTGCATAAGCAAAAATCAACAAAAGACCATATAGATGGTATGACCTATGAAGCTCACTCGAAACTAAAATAAGGTTTTGAGAAACAATATATAAAACAAACATAGTAGAGATGGTTTAATATGAAAATAAAATCAAACAACCTAGATATAATATCAAATCCAACTCCAATGAAGTAAATCAGTGTTGATGCAATATCAAATGCAAAAGCTTGGAGAAGCTAAAAATAAATATATATTTAAGACTTAGATCTACAAAGACAAAGGTTCCAACACTATAGGGCTATATTAGGGATAACTTAGGTATACTAAGTAATGGCTACATAGTAGTTAACTAATGACTATTAGTTGGTGTTTCTGATATCATGAAAGAGTTATCAAAAATATTCATCTAAGATATCTCGAATACTTCATTACCATGCTTTAGCACAAACAAGAGAATAAATAAATTAAACACAAAATAAGTATTATTTAAAAAATAGATCTAAGAAAGATCATAAAAACATTAAAAAAACATGTATATTACAAAAAAGATCACTTGATTATATACGCAAGGCAAAGCAATATGCAAGCTAACCTAGGCAATGTGGGACAAACCTTCAGATAAGATAAAAATAGGTAAAGATAAATAACCTAGAACCTAACAAGGATGAGTAATAATATATTTGAAAACCTAAGATTCTCACATACAATCTTGACCAAAAAAAGTGTCATCAAGTAATTTTTGAGCAATAATATTTTCCAAACCTTCCAAAACTTGAACACCCTATAAAATTGAATCTTCCTTAACTTTATTCACAACAAGACACAAGGCCTCAGCCAATAGAATAAAAAGAAAAGGAGAAAGAGTATCCCTTGGCTTAATACTGTGTGAAGACTCAAAAATCCATCCAAACTTCCATTGATCAAAATAGAAAATTTTGGACCAAAGATACAACTAAAAACCAAGCCACACCAAACTTTTCCAAATATGATTCTCTCCATAACTTTGATCATAAAGTGCCAATTAACCCTATCATAATCTTTTTTGGTATCCAACTCGAGAATAATTCCCTTCCTATGTGTAATAACTAGAGAATGAATAATTCCATGGGTAATGATTATACCTTCTTGAATATTCCTACTCGAAACAAATCTAGCTTGTTCTTCTAAGATTAATGAATCCAAAATAGTTCTGAGTCTAACCACCAGTACTTTAGAGATGATATTATAAAATATATTTCATAAATAAATAGGATGAAAATCACCAAATTTTTCTTGTAGGTCTCCTTTATGAATAAGAGATACGAAGAAAACATTTAAATCCAGGATTACCTTTCTTCTCCTTCTCAAGTCTTCTACCATTTGTCTTCTTTACCCATGATCTCCCAAAATGAGAGAAAGAAAGCTACAGGAAACCCATTTGGGCCAGGAGATTTATCCTTATACATTAAAAAAACACCAAATAAACCTCCTCTGGATTAAAATGAAATAATATTTTCTCATTTTCCTCTGAATAAATCAACCTAAGAATATACCCAAGGATATCATTCTGAGCATGAAGATCAGATGCCTTATCATCATTAATATTATTTTTAAAGAAACTAATAACCTCACTCAAAATATTTGATCAAGTATGCAACACCTTTACCTCACAATAATGAATTTTCAAAATGCGAGAAACATTACGCTTAACTCCAATATACTTGTGAAATAAAGTAGTGTTTAGTTCACCTTGTTTCATCCAATTTGTTATCAATTTTTTTTTCAAAAGATTTCTTCTCTTTGTAACAATTCCTCATACTCAGCCATCAAATATTTTTCTAACCAATAAGATTTTTGATCCATCCCTTCTCTAAAAACTATCAAATTTAGATTTTCAAGATTTGTTTTAATACATAGTTTTACTTGATAAATATTTTGAAAACAATTTATGTTCCAATGTTGAAGACACCCATTGATAAATTGATGTTTTTTGGCCCTCCTAAACATCATACATCCATGCTGAATATGATGATTCCTCCACTAAACTTCCATAAAAGTTAAGAGAGAGAGATCCTAAAGCCACATTTTTTCAAATTTAAAATGATAGATATTAGGAGGATTGTATACATTGATAAAAAAATCAATAGGGAAGTAATTGGATTTTGAGAGAGGGAGGATGAGACTTTTTGAGATCCAATTTTGAGACAACCAATTGGATGAAACTAAAAATCAATCCAATTGTTCTACAATGTTCTTCTCACCACTTCTATTATTATTCCAAGTAAATGACCCCTAATTTGGTCAGATTTCTAAAAGCTCTTTTTTAAAAACAAATTGAACAAAATCCATATTAACATAGAGCTAAAATTACCCTTCCACCCAAATCAAATCCATATTAACATGAACTTCACTAGAAAGCATCAAATCAAATCCTCCACTAATTTAAAAAAATTGATATATGTCTTGAAAAATTCATAAAAATATTTTCAACAATACTCAACATTTTATCTATCCATATATAAATTATCATATAAAAATCATTCATTTTATCACAAAATGTGGGTCTATACATGTGTAGTATACTTAATTTTTTTACAATAAGTACCATATCTTTATAAACAATGCATTAAATTCATATAACTTTCTCATCTAAGTATTATGTATGTACATACTTTATAAAATATCATATAAAAATCATTATTTTACTAAAAAAATGGGTGTTTATTCACATGAAGTCTATTTAATTTTTTGACAATAAGTACCATATCTTTATAAATAATATATCAATTTCATATACTTTTCTCATCTAGATATTATGTATGTACATATGCACACACACACACGCATGCACGCACGCACGCACGCGGGCACACACACACACACACACACACACACACACACACACACACACACACACACACACACACACACACACACACACTCACACACATTATTTATTATTTCTCTTGAGGCATGAAAGCTTTTTATATGTAATAGCCTTTGTCAGGATTAATCTTGGATTGTATACATTTCTTTTATGGCCTCCATTCTTGTATCCACAAAAAAAAGTCTTCTGCATAGTCGTTAAGGTCATTGGGGTTATTTTTCTTTTTATTTGTCAAAGGAAATAAAATCTCAATTTTCTATAATAATATTTCTTCCCTTCTCACATCCATTATCTTCCTCTTCCTTACCCTTTTTATGGTGCTAATTTTCTTGTCAAAAAATGTGGTTATTTTTTAAAATTATGTAAGGACTAAGCCCATTTTATTCTTTTTCCACTCTTGAGACTCCTCGACCCTAGAAGGGATAACGAGTTCTCCTTGCTCCCTAGGCTGACTAGTCTATGTAGAGATGGCAGGTGGAAAATCTTGGAGGAAGCATTGAATCACTTATTTAAATTAGAACTTGAATATGTAGTTGAATAACCCTAATACATCCTACGATGACTCTTTGGAATAGAGTCTCCAACACATAATAGTGTGTCTTAGAGTGATTAAAATTTTCATAGTAGCAAACTAAGCTTGAGTAGACTAAGGAACATACATATACAATTGGTTATAGGGTCTAATTTGTTCTCCAAGATTAAAAATATAAAGAGACACTGAGTTTTCAAAATCAAAATTTTTTTTAGTGTCATGGGGTTTGACCATTATTGAGGTAGTGGTTAAAGGAATTTTATTATTCAAAGAATCAGATGTCTGTGGCCCAATTTTCTCAATACATGTATGGTCATATAATGACTTAGTTTTTTAATAATATTTACATAATGATTCAAATGGAGAAAATGGTGTAACAACTTTACTAGTAGATAGAACATTGACCATGTGAGTATCTATAACTATAATGGAGGGAGTAATGGAAGACACTTCCCCATTCAAAGTCAATGATAGTGTACGCATGTCCTCATTACATTAGGATATATAAGGAAGCATTATTCAATATTCTATTTTGGATCTAGTTACTTGGTCTTCCAATCCCTTTATGTTTTTTCATTTTTGATATTATCAAACACATAGGGCATGTGCTTTGTGAAAAAATGGAAAACATTTATTATGCATGTCCTAAAAAGTACATCTATGTTGAGGTTAATTTTATAAAATACATGAAATAATCTATAATATTCAAATAGGGACTAATATTTTTTCATATAAAATCATCTATATCAACCTTTTGAACACATGTTTTTTGTGTGAGTCACCCAACCATGCATTCATTAATATCCCCTCATGGTTGACCCAAAGTCATTTCCAAGAAAATAATTCCTGAAAAGCAAAAGATGGATAAATAATAAGTAATTAATAATTTCAAGTGTTGGGACTTACTCAACTAGTGCTCATTCTCAATTAGTAATTTAAAGTGTTGGGACTTCCTAAGAATCAACTTGAGAATAGAATGGAAATAAAATCCATTCATTCATAGTAGCAACCATTATTGAGTAGTCATTATTCACCTCTACCTTTAGAGGAATCATTTGAAGATGACATGGGAGAAATACACATTAAGGATTCTTATTTATGAATCTACTCACCTGTAATATAAGAGGTCTCAAAATTTTATCTCATAAATTATTTGTGTGCTCAAATTATCATCACTTTGGTAATTAAAATTATAAGTGTTTGAAATAAGTTAATTTTTTTTTTTTTTTTTTTAAAAATTTTAATGAGAATTACTTGTTCTAACACTATATAGTTTTTCACTTTATATGAAGATGGATGTGGCAATTAATTTGGTTTCCCCCAAATTTTCCCTATTAATTATTGCATAGGGATAATATCCTTCACATGTAATTATTTGGGTGATCCTTGGGATTCATTGTCACTCTTTAGGGATTTTAAATGTTTATACACTAGTGATGGCCATAATAGAATGTATTTATGATAATTTATAGTCAATAAGGTGTTTTTACACATGAATTATTATTGGTGTCTTTAATATAATTAAAGAACCACAAAATAAATAAAGTGGTTTTAATATGTGATGATGTGTGTGATATTTAAATATTGCTTTTAATTTGAAAACTATTGAGTTTGATGAAAAACACCTTTTTGTTGGTTCGCTTTAAGGTTCAAACCAGTGTTTACTTGGTCCAACTTCTAGGTTGACACTTATCATTATCTCAAAAAGTTATACCATGTAATGATTTCCAAGAACATGGATTATCATTTTACATTTTTAAATGAAAATGTATCATTGTTCACTGAGAAATTTTCATTTCCAATCATAATCCCATTGTATATGATTTAGAATAGGAAAATGACAACCATTAAGTTACTAAAAATAAATTTTATTTGAATACATCGCTCCTCGGTCATAAGGGCATAATTTGAATTATTTCCAGAGTGTTGATATTGGAACTATGTCTAACATATGATATAAGTTGGGTTGAGTGGTGAAATGTAACAATCAATTTCTCAAGTTCTTTCCTATAATAATTTGTCAATAAAGCTTTGTTTATTCAAAAATAAGATGATGGTGATATTTCTAAGGAATATAATATGGTTTATTCACTACTTGAGAAAAACCACTTTGACACCTAGTTGTAAACCTTGACATCTAAGCTTAAATTGTTACTTACAAATTTTTAGATATACACAACCACAAATTATAAAATTTGAGGTTAATTACATTGGATAAAAATTTATTACCATGAAATAAATTTTGTATTTTAAGGCAAATAAGGATAAAATAGGATATCAAAACTATTAAAACTACACATAGTAACATCACTAGTATGCCAAATATTGGCCTTATCCTTTTAAGACCACTGTAAATTAGTGTTTCTATCCTAGGAAAATATGGTATAGATAGCTCAATATTACAAATAATTTTATATGTGATGCCTTATAAATTAATCCATTTAAGTCAAAAACTTTGTGAATACCTCATCTCTTTGGATGAACTTTATGCTATCAGTCAATGCATGGCTAATGATAAACTACCAAGATATGATTTTCCTTGTGAATTTTAATATTAAACCTAAAATTATTTTACACCTAAATTGATTCAATATTACATAGAATATTTATTCAAGATAATTTTGGGGCCATCATCAACAACGGAAACATGAAGCTCATTATTAATGCATGAGATCAAAAACATGTTTCCAATTCAAGGGCAATTATACTTTCCATGTCTCCTATAAAATTATCACTAAACATTTAGAAATTTACCTTTATCATATCCAATGAGAAATCATTAGACTATATAAAATTAGGTTCATAAAAAAAATTACACTCAATAAAAAATAATTGATATCTAGGAAGGAGTGGAATGGTCCCACACCTCTTGGAAGAGGACCCTTTTTCATAAACTTGAATTTAAAAATTATTATGATTATATTGAGTGGCTTTTAACTCTTTCCATGATTAAATCATTATGGTTAATTAAGAAACTAGCTATTTAAAAACTCTTCTGAGAGGCCATGTATTTTTTACCTTCAATGGTCAAAAGTCTAAATATTTTATGTCACTCTATTTAGATAGCATTCCCTCTCACCTCTACATTATACATTATTTAAGATGAATAATTTGGATATCATATTATGTTTAAATATACAAGTGGGATGATTATGCCAATTTACTTTCCCAATGTCACCACTCATTTAATGAATGGCAATTTTATAGATGATTCATTTCATCATGATTGCATATAATGATGACTCTTTCCAGGAGGGGATTTATTTCCATAAAAAGATTTATAGAGATTCTAGATCTAATATATATTTTGGTAAAACTCAAAGCTAAAAATAAAGTATGATGTCCTTTTCATAATGGTTCATATAATTTCAATGGAAATGAAAGAAAATAGGGGAGGATTTCAAGTTCCTATGTTTTCCCTTCACATTTGATAGCTATCCTACCAAGTTATGGTAATATGTGAATTAAAGAGTTAAGAAATAAATTCATACTAAGTTTCCATGTCTCTCTTTTTATAAGTAAAATTTCAAGGCTATACCAAAATTATTGCCACCACTCATGTATACTAATCTTCTTGTTAGTATCCTTCAAAATCATCGAATGATATTTTATCAAATTTTCATATACATTTTATCGTGGCCAATCCTAAGTAGTCTTGAGGATTTCAAAAAAACTATTTGATGTATTCCTCTTGATAAATGAAGCATTATTATTATTTATATCGATAGACAAATCACTACTCACTATACTAAATAGACTATGAAGGATATTGAGGGAAATGAGTCTCAAAAATCATTTTCAGACATTTTATTTAAATAAGATTTACATAAGGATATTATTATTGGGGAAACATTGTTTTTTTCACTCTTTTGATTAGTTCTATCCCTATCCAAATTGAATATGCTTTGTTTCCAAGAGCATTTATAAATATTATAAATTTATTGAGCCTTTTCTCAAGTAGGTTAGTGATGGGTTCATTTTTAGTCTCTACTTTAATAATCATAATCTTTGTTTATCATATATCATAATTAGTACCATCCTTCTTATTATGGTTATCCTAAATATAAAGGCCATTTTGCATTTTTACAATATTTATTTTGACTATTGTAGATCAAGTCTCATCAAGACATTCGTTAATTTTTATTGCCTTAAAAATTATTTTAAGATTCTAATATCAGACCTGCCTCTTATTTTTCATATTCAAGATTTTATGTCACATGTCATGGTCTACATAATGAGTTTGTAACACCTAATTTTTTTTTGGGAGGATTGGTGGTGGTTACCTAACACCAATTCAAAAAACTACTCTCTTGGTATCCTTTATCAAATTATGAGTACATTTTCCTTGGCTTTAGATAAGCTTAAAAAGTGGTGAATTTTTAACTCCTCTCTTATGACATGGATTTGTAGGCTTAACATGATATGGAATAACAATCTCAAGCCCAAACTTCCCCATGTTATCTTGTTATTTTTAATTAGGGTCTTCATATTGGGTAATCTATCCTATAAATTAGGATTATTAATCCCAAATGACTTTCTCATTTCATACTCAATAAATTTTAGCACATGTCCTAGAATTTCTAAAGAGCTCAAAAATATTGGAAATGCATTCATAGCTTAGTTTAGACTTATCATCCATAGCCCATCAACTAGAGGATGAATTTGTTTAGGAAAAATTCTAAATGGCCTAAATATGTTGATCTCCTATTGATTTTTATTCATCTCTATAATTTTATTTCATCTATGAAAGTCCATAAATTAAATTATATTTAAAAATGAAAAGCTTTCTATGTAATTTTTGTTAATGATAATATATTTATTATCTCATCATGTTTTTTTCCACATCTAAGATTAAGAAAACAAACATTAGAATTTTATAATCTTCAATACCTTATCACCTTTTGTGGTAGATTTATATATATAATGATCCAAATTCCTCAAGACTAATCATTACAATGTACCCCTCTACCCATGCCTAGACATTAGTGGTTCTACCCCTTCAACTGATTCACTACTCCTTGATGATTGTGATGGATAATTTTACAACTATAAAAATAAATTATTATCCCATTTTGGTTTCCCTCACTCATTCAAGGTGGTCAGCCAATGGGAATATACATGCCTCTGCCTCTTAGATGGTAAATTATAGTTTTATTTTATTTATGAAACCATGCATGATGGGTGTATTTCCACTAATCTTATTTTTATAGATCCCTCTTCTATTGGTTTTCAACCTCCAAAAGATTATCTACCTCCACCGCCTTATGGATATTCTTACTATACTTTAATTTCTGACTTGCCTTAGAAATATATTACTTTTTATTAAACTTTTGTATAGTTTTCATTAGGTGGAATTTTTTCTTTGTTTCTTAGTATTTTTTTCTAGTATGGATGACAAGTTATGAACAAGAACCAAATAATTTTTTGGTTAAAATAATATTTGTAATATTATTTTGATGTGAGTATCGTGTGTGTGTGTGCGTGTGTGCGTGTGTGCATGTGTGTGTGTGTGTGTGTGTGTGTGTGTGTGTGTGTGTGTGTGTGTGTGTGTGTGTGTGTGTGTGTGTGTGTGTGTGTGTGTGTGTGTGTGTGTGTGTGTGTGTGTGTGTGTGTGTGTGTGTGTGTGTGTGTGAGAGAGAGAGAGAGAGAGAGAGAGAGAGAGAGAGAGAGAGAGAGAGATTGTGTGTGTGTGCACACGCTTGTATTCATATACATATTTATATGTATATGTATATGTATATATATATATATGTATATATATATATATATATATATATATATGTATATATATGTATATATATATATATATACACACACATATATATACATATATGTGTATGTATATACATATAATACATATACATATATTTGTGTATGTATATCTATACACAAATATATATAGATATACATATGTGTGTACACACAAATACACACACACACACACACACACATACATAGCAAGAAATGCATAATATATAATTAACCATATATTTTTAATATTACATTAAGGAACAAAATTTAAACCATTTTTTTAAAATCATGACATATATAAACATTAAATATATACATGTACATGTATGCACATGTGTGTGTGTGTGCATAAGTACACACGTGCATGTGTGTGTGTGTGTGTGTGTGTGTGTGTGTGTGTGTGTGTGTGTGTGTGTGTGTGTGTGTGTGTGTGTGCGTGCGTGCGTGCATGCGTGCGTGCGTGCGTGCGTGCATGCGTGTGTGTGTGTGTGTGTTAAATCTCATAATATACTAGACGCCTAAATATAAAATACTCCTGTAACTCTTGTTCATTATTTTAATGTCTACATATACATTGATAAATGACTAATATAAAATAGACCACATATGTTTTTAATACTGTACAAAAATATAACCCTTTAAAGGATTTTTATTGATTCAACACATGTATAAACATTAATATAATAAAAGTATATATACTAAAATATTTAATGAAAAATTACTTTAGATTTATAATGTATAACTATTCAAATAAACTAGAACTATTTCTCTTATTGAAACTCGTGTGTGTGTGTGTGTGTGTGGGTGTACGCATGCACATACATACATGTGTGTGTGTGTAACAACCCCAATCACTCAAGTGGAATCTTCAAGAGAAGTTTGTTGGGCAAGTTGTAATGAAGGGTCAAAAAATGTAAATTTTTAGTAGTGAACAAACAACTTCTTGAGCTCTAAGTAATATTTCTACCTTTGAGAGATCCACCTATAAATATATCAATTTTATCACATATAAATAGAAAAATTACATGTTATAACAATTCCATGATTCTAAATACACTTGGAAGTGCATTTTCATTACCGTTCCAGAGAGTGGAAACATTGACAATAAAAGTTGTCAAAGTTTAAGTTGTGGTTATAAAACTCTAATTTGATGCTTCCTAACTTAAAATTGACACTAAAATTATGTACCAAGGGATTGAATAACATATAAAACTAGGTTTTCATCCTCCCAATTGGACTAATCGACAAACCCACCACCTATTCTAGCCTCAACAATACCCTTCCCAATATAAGAAAAATGCAATTTTTTTAGCTTAAGTTCAAACATGCATAAGATTAAAATTGTAAGTCATTTTTAATAAATATTAAATACTTCCCATACCTCTTTAATCCTTTTAATTTCACCCTAAATCACTCAGGTGGAAGATTCAATAAAAATTTGTTGGGCAAGTTGTAGTGATGGGTCCATAAATGCAACTTTTTGACAGTGAACAAGCAACTTATTCAACTCCAAAGAGCATTTCTACCTTCAATACCTATAATTACAAATATATCACTTTAATTTTATAAAAATATGCAAATTAAATTTTATCAAAATGCATTGAATTTCAAATCCATTTGGAAGTACATTTTCACTACCGTTCTAGAGAGTGGAAACACTAACAACAGATGTTAAAGTTTAAGTTGTGGTTGCAAAACTCTAGTTCTGATGCTTCGTAAATGAAAATTGACACTAATAAAACATATATAGTGGAGAATAATTTATATTAAAAGTTTATTGGCCTCCCATTAGGCCCAATTTAAAAACCCGCCACCCATTTTGGCTTCAAGAACACCCTTCCCAATACAAAAAAAAATGTAAATTTTTAGCCTAAGTTCAAACATTCATAAAATGAAAATTTTAAGTCATTTATATGAAAATTAAGATAAATAAAATACCTATTTAATCCATATAATCACACCTTGGATCAATTAGGTAGAATATTCAAGAGCAATTCATTAGATAAGTTACAATGAGGGGTCTAAAAATGCAACTTTTTGGCAGTGAACAAGCAAATTCTTGAGCTCCAACTGGAATTTATATCTCTGAGACCTCCAACTATAAATATATCACTTTTATGATGTAAATATAATAAAATTATATGTTATCACACTATCATTATATTCAAATCCACCTGTTAGTGCATTTTCACTACCATTTTGGAGAGTGGAAACACTAATAACAAATATTGTCAAAGTTTAAGTTGTACTTGTATAAATCTAAAACTAAATGCTTCTTGATTGAAAATTGACACTAACAGCACATATAAGGTGGAATATAACATATATTATCAGGTTATTTGCCTCCCATTAGGCTCGTTCGACAAACCCACCACCCATTCTAGCCTCAAGAACACCCTTCCTAATACAAGAAATTTTCAATTTTTTAGCCTAAGTTCAAGCACACCCAAAATAAAAATCTTAAGACATTTACATGATCCATTATATCCATAAAATTTATATTTAATCCCTCTAATCACAACCTATATAACATAGGAGAAAGCTTTGAGAAAAATCTATGGGACAAGTTACAGAGGGGTAAAAAAATACAACTTTTTGGCATTGAAGAAGCAACTTCTTGAGCTCCAATTGGTATTTCTACCTCCAAGACATACACCTCAAAATATATCACTAAAATAACATCCAAATAGGCAAATTAAATGTAATCACACTCCTATGACATTTAAATCCACCTGAAAGTGCATTTTTAGTACCGTTCTAAAGCACAAAAACACTGACAACAAATGTTTTTAAAGTTAAAGTTGTGGTTATATAACTAAAGTTTTGATTCTTCTTAAGTAATAATTAATACTACCAACATATTTGTGGTTGGATAAAATCTATGAATAATTTCTTGGTCTCCCATCAAGCTTGATCGACAAACTCACCACCCATTTTACCCTCAAGAACACCCTTCCTAATACAAGAAAAATGCATTTTTATAGCCTAACTTCAAACACCCATTAAATGAAACTTGTAAGTCATTTCCTAAGATTTGATCATCTCTAAATTAAGATTCTCTTAGCTTGAATAATATATAATTATTTATTGACAATGCTAACCACATGAATGTGGAAGCTTATTCGACACCACTAATCTATAAAAATATGTTAATAAGTAATTAAAAGTAAAAATTTGATGTACTACCTAGAAAATAAAAAACATTTTGTAAAATTGATTACATATACATTTGAAAAGTTAACATATCTATGTATTTAAATCCAATGAACTATTAGGATCTACTCTAACCTTGATAGCATCAAGAATAATTTCATGGTTTGACTCCCAAACTTTCCATAGTTTCTTGTTTAATGGGCTCCCATGATAATTTTATAATTGAATATTCATTACAAGAATCAAATTTGAATAGTGTATTATCTTTTTTTGCATTTAAAACTCTTTAAATAAACATTGATCTGAATATTTTATAAGATATTATCAAAACCAAGTTCCACTGACTACCACTAACCCAGTAGGATAGTCAATGTTTTCTCTATATATAACTAGGGAAGTAAATTTTTTTATTTCTCTTTACACACTGACACTAGTAGTAATCAGTGCCTTATTTATTATCCTCATTTGTAATAATTATAAAAACATGCCCTGTATTAATAAAAAACATTTTTAATGACTATATGTAGATATATAATGAGAATAAATTTTACATAATGAAAATTATTCTACCTAGTTGTACTAGATCAGATACCTAGTCAAAGTCATCTGATGATGTAATATTTATAAGTTGTAATTCTATTATAACCTTATATATGTTGATTGTAATTAGAGGTTTAGAACTCCAATCATTCTCCCACTCTTGTGACTCACACTCATTCCAAAATGATTCCATGCATATAGAATAAAAACATGCCAAGTGTCTCATATATACAATCTAAGAACTTGCATTTGATCTACAAAATGAGTGGTCACTTGAACACATTAGAGTTAGATAATCCTAATACTTTATGAATTCTTCTTCCTCCATTACCCAAAAATGTCTACGAATATTATAATTTAGTTGAGAACCATGACACATGTTCTCATTACACCATTTAACCACAATTTTTGCATATGTCAAATGAACACCCTCTTCAAATTTTAACTCCTCCATTGCAATAGCTCTTTTTACAAATTTTGAATCACTATCGTGCTCCCCTTTTCCATGGCCAACCTTAGTGAAACTCCAAATGTGTTCTACATTAGTGGTAATTTGTATCCTACCCAACCATTAAAACATCCATGAATTTTTGAATTACAATGTGAAATTTTTTGACCAAAGATAATGTTGATTGAAAGTAATGTTCCTCTGACTCAACTATTCATAGAAATTTTAAAAATATCCTTGCACATACTCTTAAAAATGTGATCTATCATCGGTGATATAGAAATGGTGCTCCCTTAATAATTTAATTTATTATTCTATATTATCATATGCATGCATGAATGCTATATGCATGAATATGGTAACTTGTAGTGAGATATAATACTATGATTTAACTTCCATTTTGGGTTTGAATGTGTAATTTTTAGAAAAATCAACTACTAAAACAATTTACCCAAGTGGGAATGTATCCTTGCTTAAATTTTAATGTTAATCTAATAAACTAGTTTTGTATGTGTGCCTTGCATGCTCATAAACAATTATTTCCCTAAATTTAACCTAAAATTAAGAAATAGGTATCCTTTTTGTAACAAGCTCACACCTTCTAGATTCTTTGTCATCATGTAATCTATAAGTCACTAATTTATATTTGCTTAAACCAACTAATTTTTGTCCAATTACGTTTGGAATACCCTAATGGATACATTTTTTTAATTTTGGCAATCCACCATAAATGTTATAATTTTTATTTAAACATGATTTATTGTAAAATAATTATCCATTAGGTCTTGTATAAAACATAGTTGGAATAAATTACATGGATGATTTTGGTGGTAATTCAATACCACATTCTTGTAAATTGTTGTTAGTATTCAAAGTACAATGAATATGGAAAAAAGTATCATAGTGCATTGAAAATTCAACATGTTGCCCACAATAAAAATTGGTACATGTGTGGTTTATTTTAACATAATTTTTATTCCATCTCAAAATATCTTTGACAAATAGAAATTTTTGGATGTTTTTCCAAAAAATTAGAGTACAATTGTGTTTGAGTCATATCTAATAAATATTTTAGATGTGGTTCATGGTTATGAGAACCATCTCTCATTTTCACAACATCTCTTATATTGGGCAAAACTCTTATATTTTCTTTCCAAAATTGAGCAAATAACAATTTCATAGTATCGGTTATAGCCTTGTACTTTCATGGAATTATACCAAAGAATAAGTTGAGCTCATTGGTATTAGGTTAATTAAGTCTTTCACATATTTCAATTGCTTTCATTATTATTTTTCTCTTTATACTAAGTGTTCATCTTATTTTTGAAACTATTCATATTTTCCCTATTTTGTCACTTACTGCACAAGTTATTAGTATATCCTAGGAAGCATTACAATCTTTGGTGCATGATTTTGGGCCTATAGTATGATATGCATTGTTTATTTTTTTAACAATTTCATTGTTTTCATCATATATATTATATGTTATTATTCCTAATGTGTATATTATAGGTCTCATCTTAATTAATTTTATTAATAAAATAAATAATTAACATTTTTTACTATCATAATCCAAATTATGAAAGAAAGTATCCCAATGTTTATAAGACAATATTATTGAATGGTGACCATATATTTTGTTATGTATTGGTTATAAAACATTTTCATCGACTTCAATTAAGTACTTGTATTTTCTATGCACAATTCATGGAGGTGTTGGTAATGGTTGAATTTATTGAGAGAGTGTTTCAAAATTGTTATTATTTTCATTGTTTAGAGGTGGGATGGATGACATTTACTTCATTGTTTATTTCTTTAGTATATGTTTCCATGAAATTTTATTAATGGTTAATTTAATCATTAGTTGGTTCCATGAAATTTTCTTCATTCATGGGGGGTGAAGCATTATACATAGACTCATCATCAACAAAATCAAAAACATGGAAATTTGAATGTAAACTTCAAATATAAATTGATTTATTATTTTCCATTTAATTATTATTAATTTAATTATTCTCAATTTCATCATAATTCAATCCATTATGGTCAATTTCATCATTTTTTTATTTCATTATTGTTAATTGGCTCATTATCTATAGCATTTGGTTTATCAGGATTAGGGTTTATACCTTGTCTATCATGAAGTTTTTATATTTGTATATTATGTTCCTATATCAAATATTCTAATTCCTCTGGTGTTTTGTTCTTGAACATCTTCCTCTTCTTTGAACCTGATCTATCACCCATCAAGGATAATTGACAACTTTTCAAAGGTTGGGTCAAGTAAATAGGTACTACAAATCTCAAATAAGTATGAAAAGATTGTTTATGGGGATAAACTTATTGATTTGGGTTTAAAATAGTCATTAATAAGTGATTTTAGTCTAAAATAATAATAAAATGATCATGTTATATAATGTGATCACATTATATAATGCAACTATGTTATTCGATAACATGATCACATTATATGATGTGCTCACATTATCTATTGTACAAGATTTTTATTCATCCAACATATTAAGAAGCATACATTAATAATAACGTGGTCATCTTATGTAATAACATGATCATGTTATTATTAATAATATTTTGGGGTTAGTAATTAGAATTAAGAACTAAGTGTTACCTATATTAAGAATAATGTGATCATGTTATTAAATAATGTGATCACATTACACTAAATATAGATTAGGGAATATGGATTAGGGATTAAGACATTAGTGCATAGGGTTTAGGGTTTAGTGATTAGGGATTAAGGATTATAATTGATGTTTTAGGGTTTAGGTATTATGGATTGAGGAATATAAGGTTTAGGTTTAAGGGTGTATGTAAAGTCTAATAATTTTGTGCCATGTATGAACCTATTTTTTACTAAAAAAGATGTTAATTGGGACTAAATCTATTGGTAAATAGGGAAAGTTTTTGGTTTACAATTTAGGGTATAGTGTTTGGGGCTTATGTTTAGTGTATACATGGTTAATTTTAAATATAATTATTAGTATAGATGATGTTAATTTGGGCTAAAATGATTGGTTAAGGGTTCAAAGAGTTTATATTTAAGGTTTAGAGTTTAAGGATTAGAAAATTTAAGAATTAGGGATTTGGGTATAGGTTTTAGGGTATATAAGGTACAATCATGATGGAATTGGGGTAAATTAGAGCTAATCAACCCCCAAATAACCCCAAATTACTTTAGATGCAGAACTAGATTGGTACTGTAAAGGTTAAGTTTTATCCATAGGTTTAAACAATGTATTTTGTGACATCTCATGATAAAATCAGTTATATCATAGTGCTGTATGTTTATGGAATGTAGTCGGCATTAGGGCATAGGGATTATAATTTATGTTGTAGGGTTTAGGTTTAAGGACATGCATATAATTTGTCTAATCACTCTATTCCATGTAAACCTAATTATTACTATGAATGATGTTAATTGGGACTAAATCAATTGGTAAATAGGAAAAGCTTATGGTTTAGAATTAAGGGTATATTGTTTAGGGATTAGGTTTTAATGTATTTATGTTTTAGGGTACACAAGGTCAATCACAAAGATAATTGAGGATAATTTGAATCACTTGGACCCATTTCTGAATATATAATGTGTTTTTGGGTTGTCATTATACCTTGGATGTCATCATGTAGATTGAGTGAATTAGTCAAATGGGGTAATCAATCATGTGATTTAGACCAATGCAAGTCCTATGAACTTAATTCGTAGTATAAATGATGTTTGTTTGGGCTAAAACGATTGGTTGAAGGTTTAAAGAGTTTATAATTATGGTCTAGAGTTTAGGGATTAGAAATTTTAAGGATTAGGGCTTAGGATAGAGGTTTTAAGGTATATAAAATATAATCATAAAGGTAATTGGGGAAAATTTGAGCTCATTGAACCTATATCTATGAGTAAAGAATGTGTTTTGGAGCACAATTAGCCCCCACATCATCATAGATTGAGCTAATTAAGTTAATTGTGGTTTATTGAGTGATGCAATTTTGACCAAGTTCATCCATATGAACCTAATTCTTACTATATATGAAGGATGTTAATTGGGGATAAATTTATTGGTTTAGGGTTTAGGGTCTATAATTTAAAGGGTTTAGGATTTAAAGCTTATGGCTTATAATTTAATGTAAATGTTATAGAGTTTAGGGTTAAAGTTAAATGGTATAGGGTTTAGGGTTTAAGATATTAGATATAGGGTCTAATCACTAAGATAATTGAAGAACATTTGAGCTGCTTGTTCACCTATTTATGACAACTACCTTCATGTTTGCATTTATAATAAACATAGGGTCAATTATGCCATGTACATGTTTCATACATGTTATACACATGATTGAACCATAAATTTGGTTTAGGCGCTTAATTTTTCCTAGATCACACTCTTAATTACACAAATTGACTAATTCAATCAATTCATGATATTAAATTGATCTTTTAATTTTGCTCCAAATCATATCTTGCTATTTAAGGGGTTTAAATTGGGCTCAAAATCATCCTCGATTAAAAAAATCAACTAACTCTTCATCTTTGGTTAATTAGGTTGAAGGGGCTTGAAATAGCCACAATTTACTTAAGATGCATAGCTAGATTGGTACTCCAAAGGCTACATTTTGTCCATAGGTTTAAAAAATACACTTTATGACATCACGTGATAAAATCAATTGTATCATATGGCATGTATGTTTATGTCATGTAGTAAGCATTAGGGCATAGGGTTTAGGTTTGAGGACTATACTATTAATGTCTAATCATTCCATACCATGTTCAAACCTAATTTTTACTACAAAAGATGTTAATTGACACTAAATCAATTGGTAAATAGGGAAATTATATTGTCTAAAATTTAGGGTATAGTGTATATTGTTTATGGTTTAAGGCTTAGGTTTTAATGTATGTATGGTTTAGGGTACATGGGGCCAATCACAAAGATAATTAAGGATAATTTGAATTTCTTAGACCCATTTGTGACTATATAATGTGTTTTTAGGTCATCATTATACCTTGGATGTCATCATGTAACTTGAGTGAATTAGCCAAATGGGGTAATTACTCATGTGATTTAGGCCAAAGTGAGCCATGTGAGCTTAATTCTTAGTCTAAATGATGTTAATTTGGGCTAAAATTATCGGTTTAAGCTTTAAGAGGATTATAAGTATGGTTTAGAGTTTAGGAATTAGGGCTTAGGGTATAGGTTTTAAGGCATATAAGGTATAATCATGATGGTGATTGGGGTAAATTTAATCTCCTTGAACCTAAATATGTGAATAAAGAATGTGAATTTGGGATCAATTAGCTCCCACATCATCATAGATTAAGACTAGGAAGTCAATTGTGGTAAAGAGTGATGCAATTTTAACCATGTTCATCCCTATGAACCTAAATAGTATTATATATAAAGGATGTCAATTAGGGATAAATTTATCCCAGGGGCCTATAAGAACCTCAATGTAAGGAATTTCATCCATATGATATCAATTGGGGATCCAAGTGCTCACCATATTTAAAAAATAAGTATTTTTTCAATTTGATACGCAATTATGTCCAAAGGAGCCATGTGCAAGCGATTGCATTCATATATGATTTAAATTGGGGCTTACTTGACCTTGATTGAATACCAAATTGAACCTAATTAGTTAGGTTCCAAATTATACATTATTGGGGTAAACCAAGGCTTTACCAAGGAATTATGTCAACATAATTCTAATTAGGGCCCTAATTTCACACCTTATTCAAATAATTGAGTGTTTTATGCAATCTAATATGAAATTAGGTCCAATTTAACCCTCTCTAAGGAATTACATCGATCTAATAAAAATTGGGATTCTAATTTTGCACCAAATTCAATTAAAAGAATATTTGGTTTAATATGATATGAAATTTAGTCCAAACAAGCCTTGTGTAAGAAATTTCATACTTATACTATCAACAGGGGCCTCTGTTGATCCCAAATACATAACATATTGAATTAACCAGATATTTAGTTTAGTTAAATATGCAATTATGGCCAACCAAGGCTCATGAATGTAACTGAATACATCTAATGTGAATTATGACTTTGTTAGCCCTGATTGTAAACTATAATCAACTAATCATGTATATTTTTTTATCTTATACATAATTAGGGCCAACTAATCTTCATGAAAGTAAGTTTATCCATATAGTGTTTATTAGGTTCCATTAGCCCTGATTGCACACCATATTGAACTAATTAAGTAATTAGGTGCAATATGATATGTGATTTGGGCCACTCAATCTCCACATAAGAAATTATATCCATCTAATGTCATTTAGTGCTCTAATTACACAATCTTAAATCAATCGATATTTTTTTAGTACTATACACAATTGGGGATAACCAAGTCCTATGTAATTAATTATTTCCACTTAATATCAATCAAGGTAATTTTTCACCCCATGTAAGGAATTGTGTCCATCTAATGTCCATCATGAATATTTTTCTCTAATTGGACATCATATTTAACCGATTGAGTATTTTCTTCAATATAGTCTATAATTAAGAGTAATTGATCCCCGTGTAAGGAATTCCTTCAATATAATGTTAATTAGGGATTTGATGATACACCATATTAAAATAATTTAATATTTAGTTTAATCTAATAAAAAATTAGGTTAAATGAGCCCTGAGAAAGGAATTGTGTCCATATGATGACAATTGGGTCTCCAATTATACACCATATTATAAAAACCAAGTATTTAGTTTAGTTTGATATGTAATTGGTGTCAACCAAGCTCCACCCATGGAAATATGTCCATCAAATGTTAATCATTGAATTATATCAAATATTGACAAGAACAATGGTCCCGAATAACAATCTTAATCAACCAAACTTTGATCATAAAATTGTTAGGCCTAATGGCTCCTATTTGGGTTTTAGGGTGTTGATAATATATAACATGATCATGTTATTAATTAATGTGACCATGTTACCAATATAGTTAATCATGCAATCATATCAATAATGTAATCATAGTATTTGAATTTGAATTCAATTCCCATGCCTTTTATCTTTGGAATCTTATATTCCCAAGCCAAAGGCTTAAACTATCAATGTATAGTCAAATTTTGAAAGTTATGATAAAAAAGAAACAAATTTAAACTTTGATTTCTAAATACACTAATAATTTCAACATGAAAATTGAAAAACTTAATACCATTGTGATGAGCACACTCTCATCTTTCAAAAATATGATTTTTATAATTTTTGGACTAATTAAAGGTTTTAAACTATGTTTATTTCTATCTATACCTATTTTAGGCCACTAAATGTCATAAACATACATGCCTATACATGTTTGCATAATTTATATTTAGTTGATCCAAGTCAAAAACTAGTTATATGGTCACAAACTAGGACTAATTCTACACATACATAAAAAAAAAATATTTTCATTTTTTTGGAGTTAGTTAGGTGCGTCGCATGGATGGCTATCCATTTTTATCAATTTTTAGGATCTATTTACTTGTAAAATTCATAAAACAAAAATTATTCATTGAAAAAAAAATACAGGTTACAAACTAAAATATCTTATCTAAATTTTTCCCAAAAGGTTTCAAATAATATTAAATGCTACTCAAGAAATGGTGTGTCACACAGCGATCTATCTACTTTGTTTTCGAAAAAAATAAGAGTTACTCTTCAAATTTTAGATGTTTGACCTAGTTATACTTAGCCATTTTTTTTAAAAAAAATAGTGTTTTTTAAACTATACTCTAAATTGTACATTTCATGTTCTAACACCATCTTTAAATTTGGAGTGTAGATATCTAAAATTATCTATAGAAGTTCAAATTTTTGTAATTTTAGGAAAATCATGTCCACGAGTATGCCACTTTTTATCTCCCAACTTTGTGCACTTACTCATATGCCCAAATGATTTAGGGTAAGTATGTGCATTTTATGTATGATGTAATTATTAATTGTCTACATTTTGTGTTAAACCATGATCTAAGAAAGGAGTTTTTGAGTTTTTTTTCTTTGCATTATAATTTGGTTATGGGATATCTTCTTTTGTAGGTGTGCTTAACACAATAATATTATCATCAATGAGATTTTGTATTTTATGACTTAACCTATACAATTTCTTCATGTAATGCAAAATACACCTATGACAGTCACAATATGCATTATTGTCAAAGCCCTTATGTTGATGATTTTTCAAATAAAGATCAAATTGAGAAGGTAGATATATAAAATTGTAATCAATATGTTTTTATAATGATATATTAAGAGGTTTCGGGAACCTTTTAAATTCACTCATAGTTAACTTTTCTAATCGGAGATGTATTGTTGGTTGTGTTATTGCATTAAATGTTATCATTGGTTCATTTTTAATTTTTATATATTTTATCTTGTAATTTTAATTTATTTGAAACTTGACTTTGGAAGTAAGTGGAGCATTCGATGTGTAATTTAGTTTTTTCAATTCTTTGAGTTTGACATATCTTTCTTTGACTATATGACATAGATCATCAAATAATTTGAATTTATCAAACATAATTGGTTTTTTAAATGGTTCTAACAAAATTTAATTTCAAATATATTATAATTCATTACCTGTCATAGATTTTTTCATCTTTACAAGCTTTGTTTTTGTAATGTAGAACATATGTAATAATTTTCTCATTTGACCTATGTTTGAGTTTTGTAATTTTTTCAATACATAAATTTTCAACAATGTTAACATAAAAGTGTGTTAAAAATTGATCAAGCAATGGGTTGAATGGTATAACTCATTGGAGTGGGAGCTCATAGAACCATTTTAGAGAATAGCCTTTGATACTTCTCAGAAGGACCTTGTTGAGTAATATATCATTATAATCATAGTCCAAACATGTTACATGGAATGAACCAAGATGATGTCACAGATTACCATTACCCTTATAAAATGGTAGCTTAGGTTCTATAAAGCTAACTTGGAGTCATGAGATGATATTTCATGTGGAAAAGTATTGTGAAGTAGAGTATGAGAGTCCATTAACTATTTAACTTTAGAGACATCTTTCATTAACTGAAATATTTTATCATGTAAGGCTAAATGTTTTTTCAAGATAGGATACATTAGAATAAGTTGGAATGGACCTTGTGTGGTAATCAAGAGGGGTGTATATTATTCCCTTGTATAAGTAGACATGCATGTTAATCTACTATAAACTAAATGATCCCCCTTATACTTAAATGTGCTAGCATATATGTGACTATAGGGGTTTATATAGAAATTATATTAATAGTAGTAACTAGATCATCTAAATTATAAGTGAAAGTGAAATTTGAAGCTAATTTATTTTGATCAATTTTTGAATTAAAATTATCATTCTCGATAGCCATAATAATTCCATCAATAAGATGTGGGTAGGCGTTATATCTTTCTAAATGTATGAATGTTCTTATTACAATGCCATGCTATTTTTAACAAATATTTTACCTAATGATGATTTTATCTTACAAGAAGGGTTGATTAGGGCTTCAAATTAGACATTCAAAATTTTACCCTATTTAGTATGCATTTCAAATTTAATGGCCCAAAACAAGGCATTATAATTCAAGAGAAAATCCAAAGGATTAACATCAAATTAAGGGTTGCATATTTATAGTCCATTATGTAGTTGAGAAACTAATATAAAGTGGATATAACAAGAACCCATTTATTGCCAGTAAATAATCAATTATGTTAATGAAAGAATCAAAGAAAAGGACTTAAATAAAAAGGAAAATTGGTGAAGTTATTCAATAGGGTGATTGAGTTTTAGGATCTAAGATATAATAGTCTAGGTCACAAATAGTGAATACAAATATAAAAGGCACTAAATATGGAATATTACATTTTTTCCATGCCGTACTATCCCATGTTGATGTTATGTTGAGAGTAACCTTCTAGGGATAACTACTTACTAGTGCACAACATGAATAAAGGATTGAATGTTTCCTATAGGTGAAAACAAAACCCTAGGTATTTATGATATATCATGAGTTACATGGAAACTAACATAACTAAATAATATTATCTAATACCTTAAATATCAAGGTAGTAACCCTTGCACCACACCTTAGGTTAAAATAGAGAACTCTTTTCCCAAAATAACCACACCTATGATTTTTAAAACTATTAAAATATATTTTCTCAAAAAATAAAGAAAATTAAAAATTGACAAAATGAAAAATGAAATGACAAACTAAAGACTTAAAATTGTTTAGGTTCACCAGTAACTTTTAACCTATTTTTGATAAAAATAAATAAAATTTTAATTGGTTATAATAGGTATAAAACTAGAAATATCAGAATGATAAAGATATATAATATTTAACTATTAAGATTTTGACAAGTTTATAAATATGGAATGTTGTTATTTTTGTAAATAACATGAAGAGATATAACTAGATCAACCAATGATATCAATTGAATATTTTTATTTTTTGATATTGAAAATATAAGGAATAAGTGATTATATGGGCTCAATATTATGTACATAATCATAAACATAATATGGGTAGGTCTTCTCTAAGTGGATTGTGATATAATACATTCCAGTCCTTTATCTAGAAACTTTCTTAATTGACTACGACAAGTTATTCACATGAAAATATATAGACTCAAGAATATAAAAATGATAGATTAAAGCAATAATTAGAAAATATTATGGACAAGAGTATGGTAAATCCTAGTCTATTGATCATGGACTTGTCTTAATTTATTGCATATAAAAATTAATTTTTGTGCCTTATGCACATGTGAAATTCTAGTATTATGATATATCACAATTTAGAAAAAGAGAGAGTGTTATGGGATGAGTTGGATATAATCATCCCCTTGATGATTGACAACTGCCTACATATCCATTACTCCAATGATGAAAATCAAGCCCATGTAGTTCTCTCACCTAGGGTGAATGTGTAATTTATTTTACTTTGAATATATGTATGTAATGAGGAGATTATATTTATAATTTAAAGTCATAAATCTTGAATATATTTAGAGGGATCTTGACTTAGCTTATGGCTACTCCTTGCAAATGATCCTAAATTTTGGATGAATGTGGCATAATTTCTCAATGTGTAGAAGTGTATATTATTGAACCAATTAAATATCAAATGGAGCTAATGATTGATTAATTAATTGTATTTATAGGAGAATATTTTGATAAAATACTTTACCTACCTTATGAAGCATGTAATAAAACCAAAATGATGTTTTTAATTTAAAAACTATTCATCATTTAGCATCGAGCATGACCACTGTATCTAGATAAAGGTGCACCATGCCCCTATACAACTAACATAGGATTGCCCATAAGGATATAATATAATTATCCTCTATTAGGGATATCCTAAAGGTAATTGTAAATAAATTGAATATCTTACATTGAAATTTATATATAGTATTAATGTAAAATAAAGGGTTGAGCACACATGTAGACAAATGGATTAGAGGAATGTACAAGTAAACTAGTTTAGGATGTGTAAATAACTAGCATTATCAAACATCTATGACTAGATTTATGTAACTACAATAGTAATGATTCAAAGCCTAGAGCATAATAAATCATATTCATAGGTATAATACTTAATTAAATGAAACTATGTTGATAACATATTTTTTATTACTCTTCATAAGTTGGATCATAACATGTAAACTACATCAAAATAACATGAAAAGAGATGATATATAAGTAAATTACATTGATATTAACACATCTAAAATTGAAACTAATCATTTTGTTTTTTAGGAGCATGGAATCATTATCTTCATGTAAAGTCATAATTTTTTAGTAGAATTTTTTTAGGGTTAGCATATGATCAAGTAAAGTATTTTATATAAATAACACAAAGACTTTGGTTTTGTCATCAATTTTTTAAAAATTATATTATGTTATTTGACAACATGAATCATTGGCTTCATATAAACAATGTTATATGAATGGATTATGTCTCTTATTATGGTCCATGTAAAAAAAGATTTTTATTTTGAGACATTATGTTATTTTTATATCACGATGATCATAGATGAGATATTGGGAATACATTCATTGTAGAATGAGTTGAGATTGGACCAATATATTTTATTGAATTCAATAAGAATATATTGTTTGTATCTATTTCTTTATTAACATTATTATTAATTTTTTATTTTATTAACATTATTATCCACACCATATTATCTTATCTAAATATAAAAAGTTAGTAAACCCTTAATTTAGGATTATAAAATTTGAAAAAAAATCAAGAATTACAAAAGGGTGAGTTGTAAATAAATTCAATCAATGATAGAAATATCTTTTCAAAGAATATTATGTCTTTTATGCAAATATTTATGTTCTTAATCTACATGTAAGGATGCAAAGTTTCAATTAATATATTACTAATTGAAAATAATGGTGTAAATTGATTCAGTAATAGATGAAAATGCATAAAACCTAATAAAAACAATATAAACTACTATTCAAAATCACCCAATCACATTCAATTTCAACTATAGCCCAAAATTTAAGCCAAAATTAAAATTATAAGACAAGGTTCTAGTAGAAACAAAATCAAAACCATGAATACCTAGGACCATGTAGTAAATATGTCCACCAAATGCTTAAGTCTAAATCAGTAAATATTACCATATTCATAAGAATTTAGCGATATTTTATGGAGAGTTAAAAACATAGGCTAACATAATAATGATAAAAAAATACTTAAATAAAAATGGAATTATGACCCTAAAAAATTATATAGAAGTTTCTGAGAAGAAGAAATGCACTAGCTAGGCACAAATAACCATGATGAAACCATAAAAAAAAATTTAAAAGGGATCCAATATGCCTTGCTAATTTTTTAAACTTAAATACTAGATGATTGTAAATATTGTGACATTAATATGCCTCATCTAAATAAACATATATTTAATTCAAGGAATCATAAAATGGCATAAAAAATTTATGTTTACAACAAGCTAATGGTTTCATGCCACCAAAAACCATAATACTATAAAAATAATGAAACATATGTAATTACATGTGTTATTCAGAGGACATATCATATCTTGATTTGATGCTAACCTTGAGTAGAACATGTCCATGTAGTTGTCTATGAATCACATGACACCACGAGAATGATATGATATGATTTAGATATAAATTAAATGACCTTGTATACCTATATATAATTACTTAGTAAAAATAGATTACATTTGAAAAAATACATTATCTAAAACCACAAAACAAAGAATGCA
>JARHVA010004328.1:707500-735000 GCA_037957365.1 Torreya grandis | reverse complement strand
AATATGGAGATAATGCAAACACCTTGTTTTTGATAAATAAATGGTAAGATGATTCCTAGTTGTTGAATAAAGTAGAGTTTTTATCTTTCCACAATCAAAACATTTTTAAAAAATTGAATAAATTCTAAAAATCTATACATTTGTGTGTGTGTGTGTTTTCTCCAAATAAAAAATCCCCAAGGAGGTATAAACACCATCATAAATGTTTGGATGATAAGGATAAAATAAATTGTGTATCCAACACCCAGTAGTCTAGGCTTCAGGGCATCTCCAAAACATATGATTGAAAGTCTATACTCTAAATTAGGTTGTAAACTTGGGTTAAGAAATTCCAAGGTGATAAATTTGATCCCCAAGTGTAAGGCCTTCATATATCAAATACAAAAGGAAATGATATAGCTTGGGCTTAAAAGTAGCCTACCAAATTCATTGAGTTGGGAAAGCCAAGTTCTCAACAAAGAGTTAAGGTTTGAACACCTATTGATCTTATGAACAACTAATAAAAATGGGATCATGTCCTTGTAAATTATCCATAGATAACAATTATTGAATTAAATATCACAATACTACCTCCAATATTTCCACCACGAGTGAGGTCACATACCCAATTTTTTGAGAATGACATTTGGTATTAAAACTTGAATGCAGAGAATAATAGGTAAGTCAAAAATATTTAAAATAAATTTTGAATTTTTTTAGGGTAAAGAGGTCCATTCAGGATTATAAATTAAATCATATAGATTTTGAATTCATTTTTTGATTAGTATCAAAATAATTAAGCCATGTATTTCAGCCAAAAGGATGTTAGTATTGGTTATGATAGGACACAACTAAATATTTATGTACTTGAAAGAGATAACCCTATGAAATCCATCACCAACACATTTTAAATGATTTTTAACCATTTCATAAGTCTTCTAATTTTTTTTTTCCTCAAATGAGCCCTCAATTTTGATGAGAGCAAAAGTGGTCTTCATAGTGTGAAAACCAATGTTTTCCATCTAGATTTACCATAAGATCAAAAACTAATACATTGTTGTACGATGATTTTATAGGAAAAATTGCCTTCAATGGTTCTAACAACCTACTTATCACATAGGAAAATTCTCTATCTATAGATTTTAAATATCCTCATACCACCTTTGATCATGAGGAAGACAATGAATATCCAAAACAACTCTATGAACCCTCCCCAAATTTTATTTGGCGTTAGACCACATTAAGTATATGATACTCTTATCCAATTTATCATAGGAGGATATAGAGGGGACCCAAAAATAAAAATATTAAACATGAGTAGTAGCCAAAATCTTAGTAAAAATTGGAACTTCCATGCCAAAGAGAGTGGTTTGGCAATGTAGTACTACACCTTTTTATCAACAAACTTATGCATATGACCATAACTCCATAATGTAAATTTAAAAGGAAAAGGGGGTGGTTAATAATTTGAATTTTTCCCCTCTATGATACCAATTCCACTTGTTGTTTTGTAACCAATCAAACATGTAAATTCAACTTTATCGAAATCATTAGGTTTTACTCCATTATAAACTGGAATTAGAATCTAGACCAGAAATATTGAGACACTGTATAACCTTCTTAAAATAGTTTTATTGCTCTTAAAGAGTGAGGAAATTATCTTTAAAAAAATGTCTATTGATGAGTTGGTAGGATCTATAAAGAATAAAAATTCCCCTGATAAGACCCCATTAAGTTCTATGTAGTAACACCTATCCAAGAGCTTCAACAAATAAAACATATAATGCTGAAGCAAGGGGGTAACCTTGACAAATTTAATGATAAAGTTTAAATCTTTTAGATTGGAGGCCATTGATAATGAGACAAGCTAAAGAATTTGAGAAGAGGGTTTAGATAGCTGAAATAAATAATTGATGGAAACGAAGAGCCTAGAGCATATTTACTATCACTTTTTTCACTTTTAATCTAAATTTTTTATTTAGTTGTTCAACTATTATGTATATTTATTGATATATATTATTTTTTAAGTAAATCATTGTTATGATTTTCACATTTTTTCACTTATTTACTTTGGGCCTTTTTCAAGGCTTTATTGTCACTATATTTTTTGAAAGTGATGTTTTAAGTTTTTTTGCATTGAACATTTTTTGAGACATTGATAAGAGTTAGTTAATTTTAGGGTTTTATATTTCTAAATCCTTTTTTGTAATCTATTTATCAATCATAGATGTATAATATTTATCTTAGGGTTTGATTGAGAATTTATTGCCCTGTGTTAGGTTGTTAATCCATTCATTTGGAGGATTTTGTAACAACCCCCACTATTAATGGTCACTACCTCTAAACTTGCATCATTAAGCTAGTATAGATTTGAATGATCATGATGCCAAATAATTCAAGGAAGTTTTTAGTGGAGGTCTTCTATGAGGTAATTTTTATAACCCATAAAACCTTTTACCTAATGTTGTGTTTTATTTTATAGAATTTGAAAAAACATGAAATTTGCTTGAATCTTTCACCCTTTTGTGTTAATTTGTGGGTTAAGTCTCCCTTGAGTGATTTATCAATAACTGGGTTCATAACTATTGAAAACTCAATGTCATTAAGATTAAAGGGATGCAAAACATGACTACAGGTTTTTTTTGGTCCCTTTGCTAATGTTAACCATTATAAGACTATTTTCAACCACGGGCACTAGTTCATTTGTAATACGCTAATATTATTTTCACACTAGACCAAGGAGATTTTAATCCTCTAAGAAATCCAAACATAAAAAAAATACAACAAGCTAATGTATATTTGGTCTTAATATGCCAATTTTAAGTGCCTAGTAAAACAAATCTCAAAAAGATACATGGGGCACTCAAATAGGGTATGCTGATTCCCATAAATAAATGTGATAACTAATATAAATTATAAACTTGATAACACTATCAAAATTTCTATTGATCATGTCATAAGAGAAAGTTTAAAGGTGTTGGGTTGCGTGGATCATTCATTCACAAAACTTACTAAATAGTTTGGTGCACTATGCTTATAGGGTGTCTTTAATCAACTTTTAGTTAGATGGGGCTACCCCATGTTTCTTATGGGCATCACCTATAATTATTATTCTATGGATTTATTTTTGGTAGGCTAAAATAAATAAGAATAAAAATCCTTCCTTCTCTCAGTGTGCTTGCATGTTTAGAAGAATATAAAAGAGATGCAATCCTTGATACCAATTATTTATCTCATGGAGCTCAAGATAATTGTGTTCTTATAATGTAAATTTAAATGGTATAATTTTTTTAATTTTTATGCAAATTCATATGAAAATATTCATGCAAGTGATTTCATGAAAAACATAAGGTGCTAAAGCACATCAATTTACTAGCTCCTTTTATACTTGAAAAGATAAAGTTTTTGACTTATAACACTCTAGGGAAATATTATCACAATGGTGAAAATGTTTAATCAAAGGTAATGATGACACAACATCTCACCTCTTTATCTAACATAATGTGCAAGATCCAACCCATGTATAACTTCTCATCTTAGTCTCCTACACAAAAGCATAATACTTTTGACAAAGGAAAAAGGAAAAGAAGGATGCAAAAATATTGAAAGTTACCACACCTTTTACTTCAAAAAAAGGAAATAAGAATTATGTTGACATTTGGCACCATCAACATCACTCACACACCCATTATGACTCAAAATTTTGCATGAGATAATGCTTGCTTTCAACTTATATAGTTGGGCCCATACAAAAGGGTGACACTTATTTAAATACCATTTGTCTAAGCACGAGAGCTTCACTTCCATAAAAAAACTCTAAGAAGAAATACCACCACTTCCACACTAATTTTTAAGTGAATGTTTAACCTCTTCATGTAATCATTAACATTAAAATTTGAAATAACATCATCTCGCAAGGCACATCCCAAATCCTAGGCCTTTTCACTATTGTGTATGCCAAGCCATACTCTCTGGGGTGGCTTAAGTTGAGGAAGGATATTCAAGTCTAATGATAATACACCTTCCAAATTACAATATCAAGCTTATGAAGGACAATATCAATTTTGACATTTCATGTTTGGAGGTCCCTAACATCTTGTTAGGGAGATAGTATTTATATGACCAATATGCCAAATATTAATCCAATCCATAGCTCTGGACTATACATGTTAAATATTATTTATTAAATATCTTAGAATCATCTGAAATGATAAAATTAAACCTTGGTCTCTTCCAAATGATGTTGTAAACTCTTTCATATATGTAGGATTTTTTATTGTTTACGGCATATCCTATGACACCTACATAGTAAATTGTTTTGGCATTAGCAATGTGCAGAATGTCAATGCCATAATGTTATTTTCAATTCCATTATCATTCATTACATGATTAAGCTAACCCTTCACCTAATGTATAATAGATGTTTGTGTTGCTAAGAGATGTCTATTTTAGCGGCATTAGTGCTTAGACAAGTGACATCTAGATTTAACATTAGCTCATCAATCTATGCAATACTCAATGTAGACTAAACAAGAAAGGATTTGTATGCATAGCATTCAGAGTTTCCATGGGTGTGTAAGAGATGTTGGTGGTAACATTTTTCACTAGGCTTCTTACTTTTGTTTGAAATAGAAGCTAAAAGAGCAATTGAGTTTTCTATAACATTCTTAGCCTATTCTCAAATTCTGAAAGAACATTTTACTTATGCATAAAAGGTTGAGATGAGGAGTTTTGAATAACATTATTATCATGTTCTTATTTTTCAACAACCTATAAAGAGCTCTCAAAATTGTTTTACCATGCTTCTTTGCCTAGGGCTCAAAACAAACATAGGCCTTAAACAAAAATCATCAAGGCTCAAAATGGAGTCACGTCAAAAGTGATGGAATTGTTCATTTGGATAAAGTGGGACTCTGTATAATGAAAGAGTATAAATTGGTAGTCATACGTCACTCAAAATGCATGCTTGTGACCCTGTCTCACCTTTTGTGTATGAAATATTAAGCAATGATAATCTTCTAGTGCATTGGGTGGTGATTTAAAGCTGTATTTGGTAGTGATAATGAAATAGAAATTAATGTCAAAAAATTTCATGTGATGGAATTGAAAAAAGGCAAAAAGATATACATACAAAATTTAGCACCCTGTTAAATCTGCCAATACAATTTGGAACATCTACCAAACTATTTCAATTACTTAATAAATGATTGAAATAGGTGTTCACTCAATAAATTGGTTGACCATTTATTGATAGTTATTAGCTTCGTGTTTACATTTGCATTTGTTTACCATTTATCGGTAGTTATTGGATTCATGATTAAATTTGCATTTGTTTATTTCTAAAATTTGAAACTCAATATTGCGTATGTTTATCTCTAATCAGCTTGTAATAGGTAAGAGGTAAGTGTTGTTGATATTACAATATCGTAAAGGAAATCAAAATATCATGTAATGCATCACAAAATATTCTAGTTAATTCAACATGTGAATAATTGAAAATAAAATGCCTAATCACAACTAAGCGTGAAAGGTTTTAATTTCATGCTTTTGCTCGAATCATCATTCAAATTTAAAAAAATAATGATAACTATAGCTACTAATGTTCGATATGCATCTAAAATAGTTTGATTGTTAGAAACTGGAGATAATTTCTCCAAGTAGCGGTTCACCTCCCTCATGAACATCATGCACACAGTGGAGAAAACTAGGAAAAAAACTAGTTAAACTTCTTGTTAGCTCCCTCATGCATGCAATCTACATGTTTAGCTTGTTTCTATCTTAGCTCAGTCCGCATTCACATCTATAGTGAAACTCTAGTTTATTTTTCAATTAGATTTGTTTTCAAATTTTATTTAATGTAATGCCTATTCACAATTTCAAGGCAAAATAATAAGATTAAAGAAACTTCTTGATTGTTGTAGCAATCTAGGCATTTGTTATTTTTTCTATTATATTTCTTTTATGCTTTTTTTTCTTTCCAATTGGTATCAAATTCTAGGATTGTTAGAGGACCGCAGCTAGAGGGAATAATGGAAGTAGATAGTGAAAGAGCTGTAGAGCCATAGCTAAAGCGTGGAGGCCAGAAGCTGCGATCTAAGAGAGCACAAAAATTCTACCAAATATTGGCACTGCATTTTTAGCCGCCAAGTGGAGAGCATTTCTCCCATCATTATCTACAATTTATATGCAATCATAACAGTAGTCTAATATTTCTTTCACCAAAAAAGAAAGAGTACGACAATTAAAAAAAAGGACAGTGAAAGACATAGATCGACGCAGAGGTAAAGAACAACAAAATAGAAATAAAGAAAGGATAGTGAAGAAGAGATTGAAGGAGGGCAATGATTTGGGAAGTAGTAGACTTCCCAGAAGCATATGAAGATGCCTAATAGAAGTCTGTAATGAGCATTATAGTAGATTGAAATAGCATAACAGAAGGAAAAGAAGAAATCATATGCCTCTCCTCCACAGTTTGAATCTTTGACTATGCAAGCTTGAGACATGGCAACAAATAATAGTATCTCTCAGCTCCAGATTCCTATTTTCAATTGTAATAATTATGACTTTTTGGCAATTAAAATGAGAACATTATTTTACTCAAAAGATGTTTGGGATTTGATAGAAAATGGCTTTGTAGAACCACAGGATGAGGTTTCCCATCAGGCATTAACTCGAGCACAAAAGAAAGAGCTAAAAGATAACAAAAAAAGGATGTGAAAGCTCTATTCTTAATCCAATAGGCAATGGATGAATCTATTTTTTCTAGAGTTACAGCAGCAACGAGATCCAAGTCGGTATGGAAAATCTTGGAGACTACCTATTAAGGTAATATAAAGGTGAAAATAGCTAAATTACAATCTCTTAGGAGAAATTTTTAAAAATTTCAAATGAATGATTAAGAGTATATAGAATAGTTTATGGGTCAAGTATTGAATATAGTGAATCAAATTAGATCTAATAGAAAAACAATAACATATCAGAAGATCATAGAAAAAGTACTCAAGAGTTTACCTAGCAAATTTGATGTAATAGTTGTAGCTATTGAGGAAACCAAGGATTTTGACCAATTATCAATAGATGAATTAATGAGATCTTTATTAACACATGAATCTAGAATGAATAGAAATAACAATACTTCTTTTGAGAATGCTTTCAAGTCTCAGGTATCATTTGGCAGAGGAAGAGGAAGAGGAAAGTCAAACTTCAGAGGAAGAGGCAGAGGTAGAAATGGAAGGAACAACCTAGATCAAGGTGATAACAATAATCAAAACTACAACAATAGAGGACGTGGCAACAATCACTTTCAGCAAAATTCACAAAAGTTTGATAAATCTAACATTCAATGTTATTACTACAAAAATATGGACGTTATGCAAGTGAATGCAGAAAGAAACAAGGACATGTGGACAAGCAGAATGTTAATTACAAAAATGAATCTTGTTTTAATTTTGGAAGCTTATTTCTCACTTGTCATGTTGCTCAAGAAAATGTTAGAGATATTTGGTTCTTAGATAGCGGATGTAGTAACCATATGATAGAGAATAAAGAATTCTATGCAAGTCTTGATGATTTCATAAAATTTGAAGTGAAATTAGAAAATGATAACAAAGTGGATGTAATGGGTAAATGAGTAATAAATGCTTTGGCAAAAAATGGTGAAAGAAGGTTTATTCCTGATATTTATTTTGTACCTACACTAAAGCATAATCTTATGAGTGTTGGATAGTTAGTACAAAAAGGTTACAGAGTATCTATTATGGATAATGTTTGCACAATACTAGACAAATTTCCAAATGACATGTTGATAGGAAAAGTGGAGATGACCAAAAATCAGATGTTGCATCTAGACCAATCATGGCTATGGCACTTAAGGTATGGAAATTTATATTTTGGATGTTTGAATTTGTTACAAAAGAAAAATATGGTGAAGGGATTACCACCAATAGAACAGCTAAGAAGTTCATGTGAAAGTTGCATTCTAAAGAAATAGCATAGAGAGAGCTTTTCAATAGGAGTCTCATATAGAGCAAAGGTACTATTGGAGCTAGTCCATAGTGATTTATGTGGACCAATGCAAATTCCATCATTTGGAGGTAGTTCTTATTTTATAACCTTCATTGATGATTTTAGCAGAAAGACTTGGATATACTTTCTCAAAAATAAGTCTGAAGCCTTTAAAAAATTTAAAGAATTCAAGGCTATGGTTGAAAAATAGAGTGGCCTTTACATCAAGGTACTTAGATTAGGTAGAGAAGGTGAATATATGTCTAATGAATTTCAATATTTTTGCAGATATCATGGCATTAAAAGGCAACCGACTACAAGGTACACACCACAACAGAATGATGTAGTAAAAAGAAAGAATAGAACAATCATGGAGATGGCTAGAAGCATGTTGAAGGCCAAACATTTGTCAAATGAATATTTGGCAGAAGTAGTAGGATGTGCAATATATATTTTGAATAGAAGCCCAACAAAGAGTGTCAAAGATCAAATTCCACAAGAAGCTTGGAGTGGTAAGAAGCATAGTGTACATCATTTCAAAAAAATTGGTTGTATTGCATATTCTCTTATACCATCTAAATTGAGAAGAAAACTTGATGATAGAGGTGACAAATGCATTTTTATTGGCTATAGTGAAGAATCAAAGACTTATAAGTTGTATAACCCCATTTCAAAGAAAGTGATTATTAGCAGAGATGTGGAATTTAAGGAAGAAGAAGCATGGGATGGATGCATTGATAAAACCATCACAAATGGAGCACCAATTCCCCAAAATAAAAAAGAATCTGAAGAACAAAATTTTCAAGGTGATCAATCCTCTCCACAAGTAAGAACAAACACTCCAATAAGAACACCTAGGAGCTTAGCACAAGGTGAATCATCTGGTCATGCATGTCATCTACTCTAAATTCACAAGTAAGTGATGAATCAGATCCAACTCTTTCCACTTTAAGATCAAGATTTAAAGGTAAGAAAATGAAAAACTTGAATGAGATTTATAATCAAGAAGAAAAAAAGTTAGATTTATGTTCAATTTTTTTTTTTCTCTCATGATCCTATGTATTATGAAGAAGCAGTTAATGAAGAACATTGGATAAAAGCAATGGATGAAGAGATGAATGCCATTGAAAGAAATCAAACATGGGATCTAATTAATCTAACTGAAGGTAAGGATTACATAGGAGTCAAATGGGTTTATAAGACCAAATTTGATGCAGAAGGAAATGTTCAAAAATACAAGGCAAGGTTAGTAGCAAAAGGTTTTGCACAAGAACATGAAATTGATTATAATGAAACATTTGCTTCAGTTGCTAGACTTGATACTATTAGAATGGTTTTAGCAATAGCTGCATAAAATAATTGGTATGTATATCAAATGGATGTAAAATCAGCTTTCTTGAATGGTTTCCTAAATGAAGAAGTGTATGTGAAACAACCACCAGGTTATGAAGTGCATGGACATGAAGAAAAAGTCTATAGATTGAAGAAGGCCCTCTATGGTCTCAAGCAAGCACCAAAAGTATGGTATAGCAGGATTGATTCATACATGACAAACGATGGATTCAACAGAAGCAATAGTGAGCCTACATTGTACACAAAAATCAACAAAGAAGGTCAGATTTTGATTGTGTTTGTATGTTGATGATTTGATTTTTACTAGAAATTTGTCTGTAGACACATTTAAATCAGCAATGAAGAAAGAATTTGAAATAATAGATTTGGGATTAATGAAGTATTTTTTGGGCATAGAAGTTGTATAATCAGAGAAGGGAATTTTTATTTGTCAAACTAAATATGCAAAGGATGTGTTAAGAAGGTTTAAGATGTTGAATTGCAAATCAGCACCTAGACCAGTTGCTACAGGGACCAAAATTAGCAAAGAAGACAAAGGGTCTAATGTTGATTCTACAACATTCAAAAGACTAGTTGGTAGTTTAATGTATCTTACAGCTAAAAGACTGGATATTATGTATGGGGTCAGTTTATTCTCTAAATTCATGGAGTCACCAAAAGACTCACATTGGCAAGTTGGAAAAAGGATATTGAGATATGTGGCAGGAACAACAAAATATGGAATTTTATATTCCATAACTAATGATTTTGGTTTGATTGGTTATATTGATAGTGATTTTGCAGGTATCATTGATGACAGGAAGAGTACTTCTAGACATGCCTTTTTTTTTGAAATAGGTGTGGTCACATGGGCATCCAAAAAGCAACCTATAGTGACACTTTCATCAGCTAAAGTAGAGTATGTAGCAACCACATCAGCACTATGTCAAGCAACTTGGATGAGGAGAGTATTGACAGATTTATTACAAGCACAGAAGGAGTCAACACCAATCTTTTGTGACAATAAATCAGCAATTGCACTGTCAAAAAATCATGTTTTTCACAAGAAGAGCAAGCACATTGATACAAGATTCCATTTTATCAGAGAGTTAGTGAACAATGGAGAAATCCATTTGGAGTTCTGTCGATCTGAAGACCAATTGGCAGATATATTCACAAAGGCATTAGCGAATGAGACTTTTGATTATCCAAGACAAAATTTAGGCATTGTAAATGCTGAAGTAGTTAGTGGTAGAAATTAAGAGGAAGTGTTAGAAACGGCAGATAATTCTCCAAGCAACAATTCGCCTCCCTCATGCACATCATGCACACAGTGGAGAAAACTAGAAAAAAAACAAACAAACAAACAAACGAAAACAAAAAAAAAAAAAAATTAAACTTCTTGTTAGCTCCCTCATGCACGCAGTCTGCATGCTTAGCTTGTTTCTGTCTTAGCTCAGTCCGCATGCACATCTATAGTGAAACTCTAGTTTATTTTTCAGTTAGATTTGTATTCAAATTCTATTTAATGTAATGGCTGTTCGCAGTTTCAAGGCAGAATAATAAGCTTAAAGAAACTTCTTGATTGCCGTAGCAATCTGGGCATTTGTTATTTTTTCTGTTATATTTTTTTAATGCTCAGTTTCATTGATTTCTTCCGTGTTATCTCGATCTTGACATGAAAGGAATCGTTGTGAAAAAATAAGGGATTATACAAGTGATACACGCGCTCTTTCTTTACAATTTCGAGCGTCATAGCGAAGGTTTTTATCTATCTCTTTCTAATTGATTATATTATTTGAAAAAATGAGAGTTACCAGACTTGTTTAGGTATATCCAATGCCACAAGAGCTATCAGACTTGTTTACGTATGTTATGGGTGTCTTGACCAGTTTTAATAAATATTATGATTGTGAAATCATGAGTTTCGACCGTATTTTGCTGGCTTTATACAGAATCTTAAAATTCTTAAATAAGATGAATTATTGTCTTCCGTGCAAGGAAACCCGTAGAATAAACAATTTACAGAGAGACTCGTTCATTTTACTAAAATAAATTACCAAGAATCTGCCAAGCTAAAAGCGAATAATCCATAGTTACAGTACATGTTTGTCGTGGACTTTCTGAAATAAGCAATGCCGTTGCTGATGATGCTAATATAAATATCAACGTTGGACGCTTAGGTGGTTTGAAATTCCAAATGAAATTGACGTCCTCATAGCTGCTGAATTTCAAAATGAAGGAGTTAATTTTGAAGTGATAATAAAATTAAACAAATTAACCAGAAGCAATTCGAAACATGAGAGTTTATAGAAAAGAGAATTTCATTCAAATACTGAACTGATCATTTCAAAGACTGATCTCTTAATTCTGGACCGATTGATTACAAACCAAGTCACGGAATCCAGGTCACCTTCCTCCTAGGTTTGAATCTACTTCCCCAATACAGACGCAGAGATAAAGGCGGTTAATGAAGGCTGCATTTATGTCGGTACAATGACCTGTTGCACTCAGGTGGCGCGGTAAACCGATAAAATAAAAATACCGGCAGGTTAAATTTATAAATTAATGTAGTATAATGACAGCTAATGAATGACTGCGACGCATCAGAATATAGTGTATTTGTTTATCGAGAATATCTCAGGTTTCACGGCGACGGTGTCAGGCCTTTATTCAATTAATCTGCTGTCCTGGATATGGATGTGGGTTTCCAGGCTGGATGGAAATTTGTGACACTTAAAAAAAAAAAAAATTCAATCATTATCAATTTTTTTTTTAAAAAAAATTATTATTAAAAAAAAAAATTCAATTAATATTTTGTTTTTGATATGGATATGGACTTCTAGATCTCTTAAAGATCTGCGGTTGTGGATATGGATGTGAGTTTTCAAGGCTCCTATTAGTGGATGGAAATTTGTCACTCTTAGAAAAATAAGTTAATCATTATTAATTTTTTTAAAAATCAATCACTATTTTAAAAAAATAAAATTCAATTAATAATATTTTCGTGATATGGATATGTGATTCAAGATCTCCTAAAGATCTGTTATTGTGGATACAAATGTGGGCTTCCAAACCTCCTAACGACGTGGATGGAAATTTGTCACTTTTAGAAAAATAAATGTCAATCATTATTAAATTATTTAAAAATTAATCGCTATTAAAAAAATAAAATTCAATTAATATTCTGTTCTTGATATGGATGTAGAGTTACAGAGTTGTTAAAAATGTGAATGGAAATTTATTACTCTTAAAAAAATAAAAATCAATCACTATTAAAAATAGAAAATTCAATTAATCTGCTATAAGAGAAATGGTTGTAAGCTTTCAAACCTCCTAAAAGTGTGAGTGGAAATTTTTCACTCTTAAAAAAATAAAACTCAATTATTACTAAAAATAAAAATAAAATCAATTACTATTTAAAAATAAATAAAATTCAATTTTTCCATCATGGATATGGATGTGAGCCTCCAGGCCTCCTAGAGGCGTCGATGGAAATTTGTCACCGTTGCAAAAATAAAAATCAATAAATTTGTCACTGTAAAAGATAAACTAAGACTTATATCTTCCCTTAAAACCTGTGGGACCATCAAAATATGTATCATTCAAACATGTAACATGCTGCTAGCAAGCCATTGTCGATGGACAGTAAGTCATTGTCGACGTACGGTATGCCATGACTTTGACATGACTGCAGAGAGGCTAGTACCATGCGTAACTGGGATAAAATTAGTTGATCCCATACGTAGATAGGCTGTTTCATTTACCTCCGCCCGAGGCTTGCGCCTGTCTATGCCAGTCCGCCGCACATCGTCCTTTGCCGGGACTTGAAAAATTTCTGCATTTTGCAATGAAAAAGTTCCAACTCAGAGGAGAAAAAAATGTCCTGCCAAACCAAATAAACGCAAAACTAGTCAAAGAATGGTGATAGAAGAAGCTGTGGTGAAGTTAAGCGAAGGACCGCATTCCAACAATTGAGTGGTTTTCAAAGCATAGATCGCAATGATGGCGATATCGAAGTCATTCCATATCTCACGCGCGTGACGTCGGCATTTGAAAAATTCCTATAAAACAGGGGAAGTATCTCATCCGGCGAAGACGCCTTTGCAGCATTATAATAGTAAGGCTTTCGAAGCACCTGTACAGACGTTTATATCCGCCGGCTTGTTCGGCTTGTAGAGTACAACGCAAAAAATGTTCAGCAGAATGTGTATTCGCTCCTCATTTTCCAGCAGATGATCCACACAAGTTTGGAATTGTGAAGAGCGTGTTCGAAACCAGCCATATTGTCAAACTGCTACAAGTATGCATGTTTTCTTAGTTCTTTTGTGCCGGTTGATGAGATCAACTTTTTTTGGATCATAGAATAAATCAAACTATATCCCTTTCTTTATCCAGTAGGAACAGATAATATTTATTTGCCTGGGCGGTGGGTAGGTACCTGGCCGACCAAAGCTAGAGTAAAAGTCATCATTACTATGTTACCCACTTACCGACAATAGAGTCCTAACTCATTCTGGAAACTACCATCCAGATTTATGCAAGGATGTGATTCCTTCCAGATCTCTGTTCACCTGTGGGTGGCTAGCCAACTACTGGAATGGTGCAGACACCATAATTACAGGAGAAAGCCGCCATTACTATAGTTGAAAGGTATGGGGAAAATGTCCTAACTCATTCTGAAATCTGCTATCCTTATATATATAAGTATGTAAATCTTTCCATTATGATCAACCAGATATATGCTAATTTTTGTCTGCCAAAATAGTCGTTTACCAATTCAATTTTTTGCAAGTTCCACGACAAACCTAGTTAATTCTTAGGAAACCAACAATATGTTTTAGTGTTTCATTAATCATTATAGTTGCCAAATTAGAACTCTTCTCTTTTTTGTTAAGATATGGGATACAATTTGTTACCGTATATGGTCTCTGTGTAATTGATGTAAGTTTATTCTTATATTAGGGTTATGCGGGTTATGCACACTCTGATGAATGATTTTGGCTTAGGGTTCCAATATTTTAACTATTTGTTATAACCCTTTTCATAAAAAAAAGCAAGAGAAGATAAAAAGAGTTTTAAGTTATGTATACCCGGTTCTTGTTAGAAACTGAAGTTAACAGGAGATAATTTCTCCACTTGATGTTTAACTTCCTCCCTCAGCTCTCATGCATGCACAACAGTTTTAGATTAGTTAGAGAATTTGTTTCAGTTTTAGTTTGCATGCAAAGACTAAAATTAGTCTTCAGTTTGCTTTTCTAATTATTGTTTGTTTTCAAATCTATTTAAGAGACCCATGGGCATAGCTTTGTAATTGAAGCAAGATCAAGAAGATTAGCAAGATCAAGAAAGATCAATAAAATTCTTGTTTTCCATGATTGTTGTAGTAATCTGAGTGTGTTCTATTTTCTATTTTTATATGCTCTATTTTTCCTGTCAAAGTGGTATCATAGCCAACGTGGACATAGTAGCAGCAGTTTGGCATGAGGGGGAGCGATAGGTCGTAGGTGAGAAGCGTGCAGTCAGAAGCAGTGACGTGGAGAGCCAGGTTGATCGTGGGAAAGAAGCACCGGTTCTTTGAAGCACTAGGTCATGGGGACGCCGTAGGCTGACAGCCAGTGAAAAGAACTTTGTAGTCAGACAGTGAAAATAACTTTGCAGTTAGACGTTATTGAATGCTACAGCATTCTAGCTGATGTCATATTTGTTTTGTATGAAGCTGTTTAGTAATGTTGTAGCATTGCATTTGTTTATGATAGCAATTGGAAATACAAAGAGATGGAGCATAAAAATTTGATGAGGTCGAATCACCTAGTGTACAAGGGCAGTCTGCAGAAGATATGTTGTTCATGGAATATGATCTTAAGTGGGTTGCATATCCAAGAAGCTGTGAAGGTGTTGAAAAGAGCCAAGCAGCGAAACAGTTGAAGAAAGAATGTAGCGCAAGAGGCACGCGTGAGAGATGATAAGAGCTCCAGATTTGGTAAGAGCTTTGCAAAGCTTGAGTTGCATAGTGAATGAAGGTATGAAAGTGTGTGAGTTGCACAACAAGTGAAGCTGTGAAAGTGTGTGTTGAATAGCGAGCCTATTAGGCTGATCATTGGCAAATCTAGACCAATGTGGAAAGAACCCAGCAGAGTCCTTGGAGGAAACCTGGACAATTAAGCATCAAGTTAAAGAAAGGTAAGCAAGCAGGAAGCTTGCAGTGTTGGACATAAGCATGTCCATTGATAGCCTTTCGATAGGCTACTCCTCAGTCTTAAACGTTGAGTGAATGCTCATTGAGCAATTGTTTTTATCCGTAGCCTCAATCTAGGCTATAACAGGTGGTGTGTTTCACATATAAAGTGATGTATTTTGCAAGGTGGTGTATTCAGCATGAGAGGCAGTGTATTGAAAAGGTTTAGCAATTAGAGACTTGTGTATGCCTCACAGCATCCCAGCTGAGGCTGGTAGATAGAATGAGTGAAGAGATGTATGCCATCAATGGCAACCACTAGCAATGTAGATGTGGCAAGAATGGTAAATAATTTAGGCATTACAAATGCTGAAGTAGTTAATGGTAGAAATTAAGAGGGAGTGTTAGAAACTGAATTTAACATGAGATAATTTCTCCACTTGATGTTTAACTTCCTCCCTTAGCTCTCATGCATGCACAACAGTTTTAGATTGGTTAGAGAATTTGTTTCAGTTTTAGTTTGCATGTAAAGACTAAAATTAGTTGTCAATTTGCTTTTCTAATTATTGCTTGTTTTCAAATCTATTTAAGAGACCCATGGGCATAGCTTTGTAATTGAAGCAAGATCAGGAAGATTAGCAAGATCAAGAAATATCAATAAAATTCTTGTTTTCCATGATTGTTGTATCAATTTGAGTGTGTTCTATTTTCTATTTTTATATGCTCTATTTTTCCTGTCAGTTTTATGGTAGAACTCATGGTTTTGACCAAATGTTGTCATAGGGTCTTAAGACTGAGCAAAGAAGAGATGCAGTAAATAGCATGTTGCATGAACCAACAACTAGAGTAGGCGACCTTGTACATGGTTGTGCAAGTAAAATCTATTAAATGCAGAAATGTATTGTTGCGCTGGAAACCTAGTTGGCCGTTATGCAAGAAGAGCTTAAGAACATACATTGCGAGCATGAAAAGCTTATATTCATCTTGGGCATTGCATCTGAGGATGCTCAATATGTTTAATATCCTGCTAATACCACATCACAACTAGTTGAGAATATCATGTATGATGAGGTGGATCCCTTGCTATTATGGGCGCCACTATGGGAAGAATAAATTCAAGAAATGCAGTTGTATCATGTACTCTCCTATGCTATACAAAACTCCAATGCCATGTCATTCCTAATGGATGGTTGGCAAATATCTTATTCATTCTAGGAAACTGAGACTCTATTATCCATAATTAGTGTTCATAGAGAGAGATACATAATTTTTTTATACATGGTTAGTGTCTTGGACATTTGAGTAGTTAGCAAACCCAATCTTCTTTAAGGGTGTTTATTTATAGCTTATAACAATAATCGTAGCTAGCTCTTTTTGTACATGTCAATATGATTTTACAATATGTTATTCATGTGTCCTATAATAAATGGTGAAGATTTTAAAAATTCTTAGGTATACATCTAAGTTTAATAGGGACAAATGGTGAAGATTTTAGAAAGTTCTAATTTTTTGATTCAAAATCACTTTCTATTAATTTAAATGAAAAACTAATAGTATAATGTTAGTCATATAAAATAATGGGTGGAAAAGTCACATTCTGAATACAAATGTTATTAAAAGCTTTGGGATAAATCATAGTTCAAATAAATCGGTCATAGATGGTCCAAAATGAAAGCTATATTAACTCAAGTGTGTGACAAAAAAAAAAGATAATATAACAACATAAGCATCAAGGAATAAACTAAGTAGCAACTACAAACATTGTGGTTAGAGGAGGAGGTGAAGGTAGAGGGTGTTAAGGCTTCTTGACCCAACCACCTTGAGTTGGGGGATTTTCATCCAAATGGAGGGGGCCCAACCATCAACTTGATGTTTAGTGTCAGCATCTTTATGCAAATCCTAGCGAGAGGAAGAGATGGCTAGCTCAAGATGCATGAACTTGTCTTGTGGAGGGGTCCCCCTTCCCCACCACCACTATCTTTACATATGTCAGATCCTCTTAGAGGATATGGCTACCGAGAGCAAGGAGAAGAGATTTCCCAACTTTGAGACCTCTAGATATGATAGAAGTGATGGCTCCCTCTCCACTTGTGACCCTAGGAGGAGAGTGGAAAGGTTGGGGATCAATAGCTCATGGTTGACTACACAAGGTTCATTCCCCTAGTGGTTTAGGAGAAGCTGTAGATGATGAATTTCAAGTTGGATCTTTTCTATTTGACTCTAGATTTGGAGGGTAATGTTAGCAATCACATTAACTTTTTTAGTTATAGAAAATTTTCCCCCATAATCTCATTATTAAAACTTGCTTGATTTATAGATTTCTAAATCTGAAATAAAATATCAGTATGAAAAATATGCTAGACTCTATTTTATCTTGCATGTAAAAAGGCAGAGTCCCCTCAATGATCCATTTTTTAGGTGACTATTTCAGGCTTGAAGGGTTTGAAAAGGGTGTAAATCCATCCCAAGGCTGATTAGTCATGTGGAAAAAAAACAAAAGAGGTGATTCATGGTTTATATGTTGATAGGCTAGGCAAGTGGGATTAAGCACCTCCATGATGATTCCCCATGGGAAAACCTTGGTATAGAATACACCAAAGGAAGTGAGTTTTTTTGAGTTCAATAGAAGCTACCAAAATTTGATCAAACCTCCTGGCCTAAACCCGTTTAAGGGATTAGAGAGACTAACGATGATTAAGAGCCTTTATGTCAATGTGTTGAGGGGCTAATAAATGGTAGCACACCCATGAAGAAAAATGGCAGAATGGCATGGCCATAGGCCAAAACCAGTCCTTCCACCATAATGTCAGAGAGGAAACTCTAATCTTATATAAGTAATCATCAGGTATGGAGGTCTAAATTTCATTAAGAGATTCAACAACTTCCTTCTTAAGCTAGAATTTGACCTTTAATATAAACCAAGGAAGCCAATCCCTATAAACCTTATAAAATAAATAACTAATTGTGAGAATACCCTTCTTAAAGAACCTTAATATTTTATTCCAGGGGACCATGGCAAAGCAAACAATGTGAAAGGTCAGCTAAGTAGACAACCATAATGACTAGAAGTTTAGAGAAAGATCACTTCTAAAACCCTCCCCCACCTAAATAAGATGAGGTTTGAGCTTTTCCTTGGCTTTACAAATACTTTACATGAAAAATGTGACACCTAATTTTTAGACACCTAAATAAGTACACAATGAAAGCCTAATCATTGCCAAGATTTTCTATCGAAAGGGCAACATTGAGATATGAAGTGTCACAGTAAAAAATTTTAGGCTTCATCACCTTCCAGACTTTGAATGATCAATTTGGCCCCAAAATTGATGCATTGAGGATTTATGTCAATAAGACCTAACCCACCAAATTGTTTGGCATGATAATAGATGGCCTAGGATACTCAATGAAATCCCTAGTGGCCTTTAGAGGTGTCCCAAGGAAAGTCTCTCAATAGCTTCTCAAGCTTAGAATAGGAGGCATTTTAAGGTGCTAAAAAAGAAGAGTAGTAAACATGAGTGGCATTGAGCACCATAGAAGAAATATGGAGATTACGAAACATGGTTAATGGCTTAACTATCTAGAAAGAGATTTTTTTTCTCCACTCTTTCAACCATATAGGACCACAACTCCGTAGGGGAGGCTCTAAAAGCAAAAAGAATGCCTAAATTTTATAATTGAACCCTTGTAAGGATCTATTCCCATATATATTAGGGATAACACTATGTCTTATCACACTAAATAGATGACCTAGATGTAAGGCAAAAAATATCTCAACATTTCATGGAATTCTTGATAGAGCTTTAATCTTCATGTAGGGTGAGAAAGGAGTCATCAACAAAGTGCCCATTGTTTAATTCATAGTCCAATCAAGGCATAAACATCCCTTTGACCATCCCCTTAGAAGCATAACTAGCCAAAAGATAGTTAAACCCTTTAGTATCCAAAACATAAAGTGAAGGGGCTAGTGGAGACCCTTGTCTGATAAACTAGATGAAGCTCAAAAGTTTGATATTATGAGCCATTGATAGTGATGCAGGCCTCAACATCTTGAAATAGCATATTGATAGTATGAATAAAACTTGGGGCCAAACCCCATTACTTGTAACATGGAAATAATAAAAGACCATTTAATATGATCATAGGCTTTCTCAAAATCTATCTTGATTAACAAATCCTTCTATTTGGAAATTTTATCCCATTCTATACCCTCCCAAATTGTAATAACATTGTCCAAAAAATATCAATGCTGAATGAACCTAGTTTTCTCACTTCACACAATTAAGGGAAGTGCTTAATTCTAAGAGATAAAGCTTTGGAAATTATTTTATATGACACATTAATCAAAGTAATGGGTCTTTAGTTGGTAATTACCTCAAGATCCCTGGCCTTGGAAATGAACATTATGTTTCCATAATTGATGAGGTGGCTTAAGGAATTGGTCAAGACCACTTCAGAATAAACCCTATGGAGATCAGGGCCAACCTTGTCCCATAAGGTTTGATATAACTCATAGGGAAATCCATCAAAACCTAGGGATTTACTAGAAACCATTTGAATAAAAACTTCCTTAATGACATTAGCACTAAGTGGTATATCACTAGCAACACTCTAAGCTTCTGAGATCTTATAGGGTACCACATCAAGGCATTGGGAGAGAGAATCCTTAAGAGTATGTGATGAAGGTTATGCAACAAAGACACCATGGTAGTGTTGGACAAAGGCTTGGAGGATATTTGGAATCTTGGTAATCATATCTAAAGCACTTCTAATTGGTTTTATTCCATCTGTAGTTTACCTTGACCAAAGGAGATTGAAAAATTATTTGGTCACTTTGTCTCCAACCTTCAACTAATACATCCTTCCTTGGAGATGTGCTCCTCTATCCTCTAAGCATTCACAATTTGGATCTTATTCCTCCACATGATAACCTATGTCTTTAGATGAGAGTTTGAAGGCACAACTCACAACTTCTAATACCTATAAAACCCTACAACACTCATGATTTGTAGTATTTTGAATACACTACCTAAATATAGCCACTTATTTACCGTAAATCCATATGAAGGCTATGATGTAGGTTATAGTGCTAAACCACCACTCAATCCAACCCCTATGGATCTGGGGGCCAAATTCCAAATCCTAGTGATATGCTACAGACTCCTCTCATGCTTGAGGCATGTTATTTTGAGGTAGAACTAGGAACTCTTAGGTTTCACCTAAGGATAATTCTAATGTATGTAAATGTAAATGGGATATTGGTTAGATACAAAAGTGTTTATAATGACAACCACAAGTCATACATTTATCATAATGAAAAAGAAAAGGTATTGCTTGGTGAGGAGGTCATCATCAAGGCATTTGAGGATCTGATCTTCACCCTGATTGAAATTAACTAGCTAAACCATGGGGAGTTAGCGTCACCCTATCTATGATGGTTTGGGTTGAAGACCCCAAGTTTATTATGCAAGTAGAACCAAGCTTCCCATTCTCCTACACACCATCTCATAAGAAGGAAATCCTTGTCTTCCGCAAATTGAATAATGTTAAATTCACCACACAAAACCCAATGTGCATATAAGGAGTTAGCTAACTATATATAGAAGAGGGTACACTAATTCATTAGATGTATAAAGACTGACAAGGCTAATGATACTATTGTCAAAGTCAAAAAGGGTCAAGAGCATCGAGTGGGTGGGATCGAAACCCCAAAAAATTATATTTGAAGCTAGGATAGGTGTTAGGAGGGTGAAAACTCCCCCTCCGTTAAAATCATAATAGGTGGTCTAATAGATGGCCCTAGACTAGATAGTGTGAGATATAGAATGAAGCAAAAAGGAAAAACAATTGAATTCTTGTATGTAAAGAATTTTCATTTGAGTGAAATGATGACAATTATTCCTAGCCGTATACTTACGAGTCAGATTAGTGAGTCCTCAAACATTTAAAGAATAAAATATCATTGGGAAACATTTAAGCTCATATCATTTCCCTTAGGAAAGTTTGATAAGTATGCAAACTAATTGAATGTTGAGCCTAGAATTCCAAAATCTCCTAACTAGAAGGGCTTCTTTTTAGGCAGCACATAATCCTCATTTGTGGAGGGAGAAGGTCTAAATGAGAAGTGCATGATAGCCTTGTATTTCAAGGTTACAAGCCTCAAATCTAAAACTAAATCATTCACCCCTAAAAGGGGTTGTGATAAAGGAGCCGTAGGGGTAGGCAATAAAAAAGACATAAATTGAGCAACCTCCTATGGTGACCAGGAAATGGGAGGTGGGGGGTTAAATTTAGGGAGAACTAGAGATTTGGTACAAGAGGATGAGGAAATTGGACCTCCTGAGGGTCAGGATATATATGGATGATGTTTTTTATTAACATGGGTGGAAATATTCTCACTGTTGCACACCTTGGTCCACCCATCAAAGGATGGGGTTTTTGGTTTAGATCTACTTTTTTCCTGAATGATTGTAAGAGTGGGGACCATTGGGGGAAATTCCTTAATCACATGGTCTAAATTTTAGCACCTAAGACAAGTATTCAAAAGGTTAATATAGAGGTCATAATAAGAGAAATGGTTGTTGCCAACTTGAATGCTAATGAATTCTTTAATATCTTTGGCTAGGTCAATCCAACACAAAACCATATTTGGGGCTAGACTGCATTGAACATTGGCTGCTCATGGTAGATGAAGTGGTGTAGAGGCTTGATAAGCTGGTCAGTAAAATTCTTCAAATGAAAATTTAAGCCTAAAAATTCTACCTATACTAGGATTTTAGGTTACTCTTGTTCGGATACTTGAGCATCTCTGGTCTAATGGGAAAAAAAATCAAGGTGTTTTGAATAAACCAAGGTACATGATTAACAATGGCTCTATAGTGTTCAAGGTTTAAAAACTAAAACATGAAGAAACACTTGGTTAGGTTTTAAACTCCTTCCATATTCAGCCCATGGCCTTGTCAATGGTTTTGAACCCATTTCATCATGAGGCTCTCTGGAGGGACTCAACATGCAAAATAAGCAACAAGGGTAAATTTGTTAAAATAATTTCAAGCTTTATCAAACTATGGAAGGTCCATAACCACATCTAGAAGAGGAGTCTTAGAGTCAGAATCAGTACCTCATGGTAAACCTTTGGGTCAGACTTCTGAGCTTATTTCGGCACCATGGCTACTCTACATTATACAAGTGGTACTTACATCAAATGATGCAATAAGAATGGTGGAAACCATTTAATATAGGAGAAAGTGATTAATCTCCCAAGGGGTGGATGGATAGTCTAAATCAGCATAATAAATACACTATCAATTAATCCTACTTAGATCAGACATATCAAAAGTGTGATGAGAGGTAGAGGAAAGCTTAAAAGCTTAGTAAAAAATAAGTGCTTTATAATCTCCTCTCCTTCATCGATGTAAATTATCAATCAATCATATAAAATTTCTAATTTTACATTTGAACTATTTCCAAAATACCATATTAATATTTGATGCTATGATAGGCTACCTTTATGACATGGTAAATATCATGTGACTTTATATAGTGTATTACGTTGTGATAAGTTCAAGCTTTGGTTATTCCACATGTTTAGATTAAAAATGGACCACAATATGTTATTAAAAATATAATATTGTGTGACAGTATTGAAATGAAGTATTTACTATATATGCATGCATGCATATGGATGTTAATGTAATTTAAAAATATATATTTTTTAAATGAAAATAACTTATATAAGGAAAATAATTCCCCAAAAAATGTAATGATTTTAAAAACTCATAATTATATATTTGACCATAATATAAATAAAAGGACACTTAAATGTAATAAAAATAATCTTTTATATATATATATATATATATATATATATATATATATATATATATAAATGTGTGACCAATTCACATGTAAACTTGGCATTTCTATCTTGAGCTAAATTGATTGAAAAAAAAAAAATTGAATGAAAACAATAATCTTGAGAAATCAAAATATTTCATTTGAACACTAATGTTGACTTCTAATTTTTAGGATGTAAAATTGAGAACAATGAAGAGATTAGTATGTATTGTTAATGAGATCCAAGGCAAAACATAATTTGATCATAAGAGTAGACAAAATATGATAAGAGATGTATAGATGAATAATTTTGTCAAGACAGAAATTAATAAAAAGGAATATAAATTAATCATTTTTTTTTCTAAATTAGAGTTACATTACAATAATAATAAATAAATTATAAAATTATACTAAAATAATACAAAAAGATCATTTTAAATGTGTACCTTTTTTAATCATCAAAATAATAAGAATAAAAAATTGAATATACTTTTAGACCTATAATAATATTAATTATATTTATATACACGCATAAGGAAATAAGAAATATTATAATCTACTTATATTTTTAATTTTTTTAAAGTAACATACCTCATTGTATTCAACTAATAGAAAAACAATAAGTTTAGTAACTCAATCACACTTTGGACTTCCACATAATGATATTCTAGTGAAAGTATATGGATCATATTTTTTTGTCCGATATAAAAGTAAAATATAATGAATATCACATCATCAATAATTTAACCATGTAAAAGATGATATATTAAATATAACAACATGAATAAGTTTTTGAATATGGACTCAAGATACAGAACTGTAAATCACATATAAATGGTCTGGCTCGAATGAACGTATGAGGTTGATCATGGCCATGTAAATACTATGTGACATTAAAAAATAAATGATTTTTTTTCTAAAATTTAAAATCTCACTTTTATTAATATAATAAACAACATCGATCTTACAAAAATTAGGCAGAAATGTCACATTATCAAAATAGAAGTATACATCAAGGCATGCCCCACGAGAGGAGTCGTTTCACCTTTTCTTTGATTCTTTAGATTGCCTTTGTCATGTCATAGGTCTATGGGCTAGAATATTTTCTTAATCTTTGTTGCAATATTTTTCTATCTTTGGCTTGATCTTTATAAAATGGGGAGCAGTAATTCAAAGATCCAAGAAAACTCTGTAGTTGGGTTTTGTCTTTTTTTTTGTCTAGAATTTTTTTTAAAAATTGCAAAATATGAAGTTGAAAATCAATCTTATTTTGACAAATATTCAACCTAAAATATTTTATTTCTATTTTCTTATCAATTAATACTAACCTATTCTGGTCACAAAGATCAACAAATTCCTTTAAGTACCAGAGATGACTATTTAAATCTTTTGAGAGGAATAATATGTCATCAATATATACAACAAAGTGTTTAGCATGACCAAAGATTCCATCCATTCTTTTCTAAAATTCAAAAGGAGTAATTTTTAATTTGAAAGGCATAACCTTCCATTCACAATGCTCTTCTAGGACTGGTAAGATAAATGCAGTTTTATAAGTATCCTTGGGTTCCAATGTAATTTGCTAAAATCCACTTTTCAAATCAAAATTTGAAAATCTACAACATTCCTTTAATTTGTTGATGAGAATGGTTTTATTGAAAATTAGATGTCTAACAGGTATAAACCAATCATTGGGCTTTTTATAATTTATTACCAATTTTATTTTTCCTCTTTTTTATTCTAAATACTTGTTAACATAAAATGCAAGAGAAGCCCATTCACTATGACTTTTTTTTGTATTGACCCTTTTTCTAATAAGTCTTTGATCTCTTCTTCTCCCATTTTAACTATAGAGAGGGAAAAGGGAATAGTATTAGACTTAATACCTCAACAGTGTAGTATATTTACATTTAGTGGTTAAAGAAAGGATATGTTTTGTATATATAATTCTTCAAAGCCACCATTGAAAAAATAGAATTGAAGCTGGCATGATTAGAAAGCGACGGCAAGTTGACAAAGTGGTCCACAATGTAGTTAGGGACCAGGTACAAAATGCTTGAAAGATGGGATTTTAGACCAGTCAGTACTCACAATGGAAGGCAAAACCATGTGCAACGTATGAAAACTTGGAAACAACCAAAAAATGGGTGTTTTCTGAATGACCCATTTTGCACTCATGCTGAACTTTCCAGATACAAACAATCCTGTAAAGTTTACTATGAATTTAACTACCATTAACGCTAAAGTGCCCATAAAAACGTCGGTGGGATGCCGAATTTGCCTCTATTTACAGGTTATTAGCATTAGATATTTTGCAATCAAATAATATTTCCTACAGGATAAGGCATGAAAGATGTTGATTTGTCAATAATGCTGTTATAATTCACCTTGGTACTGTGATGGAAACAACAAATTCATTTTTTTTTTTTTGGGTTAAGTGAAAGAACTATTGCAATAAAAACTGTCACACTATCTGTTTCAAAGAATTCATCAGGGAATGGAAAAATGGAATGAAATGACACATTCACATGTAGATGGCATGTTCTTGACTTTGCATTGCAGGACCACAGACAAATTCATTCGATTTTTGTTGTTGTTTGGATATTTTTAGATAAGGGGCGGAAAAGAAATTGGTTGGTTGGGGATAAGACGCAGACGTTAAAGCATATAGAATTGGTTGATATTGGTATTTAGCTAAATATAGTTAGCATTCATCATATTGATGTCTTCATGAGTTTTTGTTTTATATATTATCAAAAGTTTAATATATATTTAAAATAAATTATACTAAAGAACTTTATTATTTTGAAAGAGGTATTTTGAAATAAGTAGTAGGATGCTAAGCATTTATAATAATTATTTTTATTTTTTAAATATATTTAATAAAATATTTTTATTTTTTAATATGAAATAATATTTTTAATATAATATTATTAATTTTTTTAAATAATATATATTATATAAAATTTAAAATGTCATAAAACTAATCACAAATAAAAAGATTTGTGTGAATTTCTAACAATACCCATTAAAAAAATAAAATAAAACCTTATTTTAATATAATCAAGTTGAATGTCTTTAATTGTAAGCTAGCTAATACTCATTATAAAAATGTTAAAGGAGTTTGCCGGTTAACAAAGTCAATAATATTGTATTTTATGATTTATATTTATTATTTAGGGATGTTAATATTTTTATTTCTGTCTGTTATTAATTTTGATATGAGCATAAATTTTTTTGAGATGCACCTACCTCTTTATTAATATTAATATTATATTTATCATTATTATTAAATAATAATAATAAAATGATGTAAGATATTTGTAAGTTTTTAATGTATTTATTAGAAAAAAAATTACTGTTAAGTTCAATAATTTATTAGTAAAAACAAAAAAATTGTTGTAAAATTCATTTTTTATTACAAACCAAATTATTTATGAATCTTTTACTTTACTTTTTTTTTTTTTTTTTTCAAAACTTCATTTTTTAAAGGAAAGTTTCTTTATTTTATAGACCTCATACTTTATACTAGGATACATATCTTCATTGTAAAACTCTTCATTTTGCACATTTTAATTATAAAATAACACTACTCTCTTCCCTCTTTGTAGGATGTAGCTCCACTATGAACTCAAAGATTCCCCTTGTGGGGTCGAGAGGCACATGTCACTATGGCAATAGATAATGTTGTATAAGTCACTTTTGAATTCATTACGATTAATTATTATAATGTTAAGTTATATATAAAATTGAAATTATTCTTTATTTTTATAAATATTATTTAGATTTTAAGAATGAATAATATATATACCTATATTAAAACATTAAATAAATATTATATAATTGAAAATAAACTACCTACATTTTCTTTAAAATATGTCATGAATAAAATACATATATTAATAACATTTTATATTCCAATTTTATTATTTTTTCTATTTTAAATAAATTTTTTTGATTATTTATATAATACATCTAAATCATATTTTACAACATTTTATCATTATATTATAGTTTTTTATACAACTTTAAAATGGGTTATAACTTTGAAATTACTTTTACCTAACAAGGATGCCAAATTTTGGAAATGTGACATCTACTTATATGAGGGTATTATAGAAATAAATAAATGCTTTATTTTATTTCTCAATGTATCTGAATACATTTGGGCTCT
>JARHVA010004328.1:680000-700000 GCA_037957365.1 Torreya grandis | reverse complement strand
CTTTTCGAAAACTTTAAACTATTTTGAGAAAGTTAAGACCCTTCCACATTGAGGATGGGAGTCACCCTTGAAAGTTATTAAAGTGTTCAACACATGTTATATAACTTATTTACCACACTTTGAACATTATTTATTATCTCTCTTCGGGCATGAGTGATTTTTATATATAATAGACTTTGTTAGGATTACTTTTGGATTTTATACATTTCATTTATAGCCTTCCTTCTTATATCCACAAAAAAAGTATTCTACATACTCGTTAGTGTCATTGGTGTTATTTTTCTTTTTACTTTTCAAAGGAAGTAAAATCTCAATTTTCTCTAATAATATATCTTCCCTTCTCCCATACATTATCTTCCTCTTCCTTACCCTTTTTATGGTGCTGATTTTCTTGTCAAAACATGTGATTATTTTTGAAAATTATGTAAGGACTAGGCCCACTTTATTCTTTTTCCACTCTTGAGACTCCTCGACCCTAGAAGGGATAACGAGTTCTCCTTTCTCCCTAGGCTGACTTGTTTATGTGGAGATGGCAGGTGTAATATCCTGGAGAAAGCATTGAATCACTTATTTAAATTAGAACTTGAATATGTGGTTGAATAACACTAATACATGTTAATATGTCTCTTTGGCATAGAGTCTCCAACACATAATAGTGTGTCTTAGAGTGATTAAAATTTTCATTATAGAAGACTAAGCTTCAGTAGACTAAGTAACATACATATACAATTGGTTATAGTGTCTAAGTTGTTCTCCAAGATTAAAAATATAAATAGACACTATGTTTTTAAAATCAAATTATTTTTTAGTGTCATGGGGGTTGACCATTATTGAGGTAGTGGTTGAAGGAATTTTATTATTCAAAAGAATCAGATGTTCGTGGCCCAATTTTCTCAATACATTTATAGTCATATAATGACTTGGTTTTATAATAATATTTACATAATGATTCAGATGGAGAAAATGGTGTAAAAACTTTACTAATAGATGGCACATTGACCATGTGAGTATCTATAAATATAATAGAGGGGGTAAAGGAAGACACTACCCCATTCAAAGGCTATGATAGTTTACGCATGTCCTCATTACTTCAGGATATATAAGGAACCATCATTCAATATTCTAGTTTGGATCTAGTTACTTGGTCTTCCAATCCCTTTATGTTTTTTACTTTTTCATATTATCAAACACAGGGCATGTGCTTTGTTAAAAAATGAAAAAAAATTATTATGCATATCCCAAAAAGAACATTTATGTTGAGGTTAATTTTATAAAAGACATGAAATAATCTATAATATTCAAATAGGGACTAATATTTTTTCATATAAAGTTGCCTATATCAACCTTTTGAACACATTTTTTTAATGTGAATCACCCAACCATGGATTCATGAATAGCCCCTCATGGTTGACCCAAAGTCATTTCCAAGCAAACAATTCCTGAAAAGTAAAAGATGGATAAATAATAAGTAATTAATAATTTCAAGTGTTGGGACATACTCAACTAGTGCTCATCCTCAATTAGTAATTTAAAGTGTTGGGACTTCCTAAAAATTAAATTGAGAATAGAATGGACACTTACATTGATGGTTTTGTCCTGTACTCAATGTAAAGTATGATTATGTATTGATTGAATCTTATCTGTTCACCTTAAGTTTTTATACTTGACAAAAATGGGTTAGTGGATTCATAATTTTGAGATAAATATTGATGTGGGATTCATGAACACTACACAATATTATGATATATCCTTAAAGTGTTGTGGACACTTACATTGATGGTTTTGTCCTGTACTCAATGTAAATTATGATTATGTATTGATTGAATCCTATCTTTTCACCTTAATTTTTTGTACTTGCCAAAAAAGGGTTAGTGGATTCATTGATTCTTAAAGTGTTGTGGACACTTACATTGATGGTTTTGTCCTATACTCAATGTAAATTATGATTATGTATTGATTAAATCCTATCTTTTCACCTTAAGTTTTTGTACTTGCCAAAAATGGGTTAGTGGATTCATAATTTTGAGATAAATATTGATGTTTGATTCATGAAAACTACACAATATTATGGTCTATCCTCTAATATTTTATGATTGGATAGATATATTCACTCCAAAGTTTGAGTTGTAAGGTATTAGGTTTTGTAAATAACCTAGTTTTAGAATACTGATGAGAGGAGTAATTGTTTGCCTTAGATGGTTTGGATATGTCATGATTCTAAAATGTATTTTAAATGGATATGTGGATGGGTTAATCTAACATAAAGATAGGAGGATCAAAATAAATGCAAAAATAAGGAAGGGTAGGTTAGAAAAGAAGGTTTGTGATTCAAAGTTAGATGAAAGCCTTACAAACTAGCTCTTGAACTATAGGTCAGAAAAGTAGTTAGAAAACTAATTAGTACAACATGTTATGGTTATAAAAACAAAAAATAATGGTTAATAGGCCAAGGGAAAAAATATAGTAAATATTTGTCCTAATAATCAAAGGTTGTTGTGGATATAAGATTTCAATTTGCACATCTTCAAAGGAAGATTATGATTATTAAATAGAAAAAATTAAAATTATCTAATAAATGATATAAATAACTATATCAAGCAATGATAATGACAAACCTAAATACTACAATGAATCACATTTTTGGAGAAAAATAAAAAATTACAAATTCAGATAAACTTACAAAATAATTTGTAGAATTTCTTATTTATCTTGATCACCAAAAATTATCCTCCCTTTAGAATTAGGAGAATGGAAATATATATATATTGGGGAGGAGTTACCTCATTATCTAATAAATTTATAATTTTACAATTATAATTTTTTGAATTAATGCACAATATGCATTTATAGGATATAAATAAGATAGCCAACCAAAATTACATAATTACAAGAAAAATAAATGTATACTCAAAATAGAATGAAGATATAAATATATGTTATAATAGATAACATGCAACCACATATTCTTATATCTAACTATGGTTCCATTCATTGGACACTAACTAAATTAAAAGGGGATTGCAAGCTTGTCATAGTGATTAAAGTAGATTGAAACTTGGCATGTGGAGAACTAGTTTAAATGATAATTGATAGTGATGTGGTAAGGGCTATTACTTAAGAAGATCTATATGGCCAAATATAAGTTTTCACTACTATATGAAATATGACCTAAGGTTGAAGGGCTATAGGTGTGCTCTATGTGGTGGAAGCATTATTTTCAATAGACTTAAGTTTTTCATATAAGGCATATGTGGTGTCAAAATAAATGTTGTTAATACCTAAATTGAACATGGTTGGATTGAATATTTATTTAATCTCATCCATTATTCTCTTGTGCTCAATTTGGATGGCCTATTTCTCGTGATTGATAAACTATGATACCAAGCCTTTTACTTATTGGTTCCAACTATAGGCATTGTCTCTCTATTGGATCACATAGTTTAAAGTCCATAAAGCCTCTTGGATAGTCGTGAGGTTAAATATACTGTAGGCACTATTTTTGGCATAAGATACAAAGAAGTTGACCCTGTTTTCCAAAACTTTAAACTAGTTTGAGAAATTTAAGACCCTTCCACATCGAGGATAGGAATCACCCTTGAAAGTTATTAAAGTGTTCGACACATGTTATATAATTTATTTACCACACTTTGAACATTATTTATTATCTCTCCTGGGGCATGAATGATTTGTATATATAATAGCCTTTGTCAAGATTACTTTTGGATTTTATACATTTCTTCTGTGGCCTTCCTTCTTATATCCACAAAAAAAGTATTCTACATACTCGTTAGGGTTATTGGTGTTATTTTTCTTTTTTACTTTTCAAAGGAAATAAAATCTTAATTTGCTCTAATAATATTTCTTCCCTTATCCCATACATTATCTTCCTCTTCCTTACCCTTTTTATGGTGCTAATTTTCTTGTCAAAACATGTGGTTAATTTTTAAAATTATATAAGGAATAGGCCCATTTTATTCTTTTTCCACTCTTGAGACTCAACCCTAGAAGAGATAACGATTTCTCCTTTCTCCCTAGGCTGACTAGTCTATGTAGAGATGGTAGGTAGAAAATCTTGGAGGAAGCATTGAATCACTTATTTAAATTGGAGCTTAAATATGTGGTTGAATAACACTAATACATCCTAAGATGTCTCTTTGGCATAGAGTCTCTAGCACATAATAGTGTGTCTTAGAGTGATTAAAATTTTCATTATAGAAGACTAAACTTCAGTAAACTAAGGAACATACATATACAATTGGTTATAGGGTCTAAGAGTTTCTCCAAGATTAAAAATATAAATAGACACTGAGTTTCTAAAATCAAATTATTTTTTAGTGTCATGGGGTTTGACCATTATTGAGGTAGTGGTTGAAGGAATTTTATTATTCAAAAGAATCAGATGTTTGTGGCCCAATTTTCTCAATACATGTATGGTCATATAATGACCTGGTTTTATAATAATATTTACATAATGATTCAGATGGAGAAAATGGTGTAACAACTTTACTAGTAGATGACACATTGACCATGTGAGTATCTATAAATGTAATGGAGGGAGTAAAGGAAGACACTTCCCCATTCAAAGGCTATGATAGTGTACGCATGTCCTCATTACTTCAAGATATATAATGAGCCATCATTCAATATTCTAGTTTGGATCTAGTTACTTGGTCTTCCAATCCCTTTATGTTTTTTACTTTTTGATATTATCAAACACATAGGGCATGTGTTTTTTTTTAAAATGAAAAAAATTATTATGCATGTCCCAAAAATCACATTTATGTTGAGGTTAATTTTATAAAAGACATGAAATAATCTATAATATTCAAATAGGGACTAATATTTTTTCATATAAAGTTGCCTATATCAACCTTTTGAACACATTTTTTATGTGAGTCACCCAACCATGGATTCATGAATATCCCCTCATGGTTGACCCAAAGTCATTTCCAAGCAAACAATTCTTGAAAAGTAAAAGATGGATAAATAATAAGTAATTAATAATTTCAAGTGTTGGGACATACTCAACTAGTGCTCATCCTCAATTAGTAATTTAAAGTGTTGGGACTTCTTAAAAATTACAATGAGAATAGAATGGAGATAAAATCAATTCATTCACAGTAGCAACAATTATTGAGTAGTCATTATTCACCTCTAGCTTTAGAGGAATCATTTGAAGATGACATGGGAGAAATACACATTAAGGATTCTTATTTATGAGTCTACTCGCCTTTAATATAAGAGGTCTTAAAATTTTATCTCATAAGTTATTTGTGTGCTATAATTGACATCACTTGGGTAATTAAAATTATAAGTGTTTGAAATAAGTTAATTTTTTTTTGTTTTCTTCTAAAAAATTTAATGAGAATTATTTGTTCTAACACTATATAGTTTGTCACTTTATATGAAGATGGATGTGGTAATGAATTTGGTTTCCCCCAAAATTTCCCTATTAATTATTGCCTAGGGATAATATCCTTCACATCAGATTATTTGGGTGATCCTTGGTATTCATTATCACTCTTTAGGGATTTTAAATGTTTATACCCTAGTGATGGCCATAATAGAATGTATTTATGATAATTTATATTCAATAACGTGTTTTGACACATGAATTATTTTTGGTGTCTTTAATATAATTAAAGAACCAGAAAATAAATAAAGTGGTTTTAATATGTGGTGATATGTGTGATATCTAAATATTGATTTTAATTTGAAAACTATTGAGGTTTGTGAAAACCACCTTTTTGGTGGATCTCTTTAACATTCAAACCATTGTTTACTTCATCCAACTTCTAGGTTGACACCTATCATTATCTCAAAAAGTTATGCCATGTAATGATTTCCAAGAAACATGCATTATCATTTTACTTTTTTTAAGGAAAATGTATCATTCTTCACTGAGAAATTTTCATTTCCAATCATAATCCCATTGTATATGATTTAGAATGGGAAAGTGTCAATAATAAAATTACTAAAATTAAATTTTATTTGAATACACCACTCCTCAGTCATAAGGGCACAATTTGAATCATTTCTAGAGTGTTGAGATTAGAACCATGTCTAACATATGATATAAGTTGGGTTGAGTGGTGGAATGTAACAGTCAATTTCTCAAGTTCTTTCCTCCAACAATATGTCAATAAATCTTTGTTTATTCAAAAATAAGATGATGGTGATATTTCTAAGGAATACAGTATGGTTTATTCACTACTTGAGAAAAACCACTTTGACACCTAGTTGTAGACCATGACATTTATACTTAAATTGTTACTTAAAATTTTTTAGATATACACAACCACAAGTTATAAATATGTATTATGTCCCAAATGAATTATTAGAGAGAGATTAATCAAAGAATATAACAACATATTATTATTGTGTTTAAAATTTGTCTCTATATAGTATATTTTGCAAGTGCATGAGTTAATTATAGTATTTAGCTCTCCTCTAATTATCAACATTGGTATCAAAGTAGGAGATCCCTCTAATGGATCATTGAATTTATTTGTAGGGTTAGCTACAATATTTGTCTTAGCCCCATCTGGTGTATTTTTTAATTTGCATTTTTTGTAGCAGTTTTAATTTCTATTTTTTTAAAAGATAGAGATAATTTTTCTCTAAGAAAATAATTAGTAGAATAGTTTGAATTCACCTCAGGTCTAGGTAATTCATCCACTCATATGTCCCTTGCCTCAAATGTCTCAAACCTAGAGTCAATTATTACTGAGTCTACATAATCAACATGCAACATCGGAATAGAAGGGTGTATTAGTAATATTTATGTTTGTGTTACACTTAAAAATCATATTCACCTCTTCTAGGACCATGACTCACAAAGAATTCATATCTATACATACATGTCATTTAAAAATTTATATTACCTATCAATATATTGAGCATTTTTGTCTTTGCTATTAGATTGCCTACAATCTCACTGTCGTGCACCTATAACCACTCACATTAAACAATATCATATCCCTCAAATTTTATTCTGGATTAAAATAAGACTACATATTAATTTGAATCTATTCATCTGATGTCAATGGCATTAAAAATTAGTGCAACTTGCGAAAAACATTTTATCTATAATCTCATATGCGCAATCCCCTCTCTCGACCTACATAATCTTCTCTACATGATAGGTGAAGTCTCTAATCATAGTTAAATGTAAATTTCCAATTGCCTCTATACATCTTCCACATCATTTTAATTTCCACTCGCCATCTAATAGTGAGTTTCATGTATGATTCGTGTAAATAATTTAGGTTTTAATTATTTAGTTGTTGAATAGTTTTGAGTAGACGTTCAAAATATTTTAGGTGATTTAAGTATTTTTTATAGTGGTAAGTTTAAATAATTATAGGGATTATATTAATATAATTCCATAAGTCAATTAAAATTTTAATTATAGCTCTTAGCTATATTAAAAAAATTTAAAAAAATATGTTTGGCATTATTATCTAGTCTGTAGAGTTTGTTTTGTTTGGTGTGTCTTTGTCAAAAACTCAAAAGTTTCTATGTAAAGTATGTCATCATTTATCAAAAAGTTCAAATTCAAAAATAAAATAGATAAATTTACTTATAGATACATTTTTGGGCATACCCAACCTCTAATGAGCACGTCAATCATGTGGAGGGGACCCCATTTCAATCAAAGTGACATGCAACTGAGCTTCACCTACACATTTTCTAAGTGAGCAAAAATCTATTGGAGGATAGAGGATATATAGAGGTTGGAGGTCTTTCAATGACCTCTCATTAGTCACCAATGAATAGGCCACATCAATGCTTTGGTGACATTTTGTGTGGTGTGTTATTTTAAGTTTTTTAGTGTAGTAGTTACATTTATTTTCTAGCATGTGTCAAAAATAAAAACATTTATACAAGTTCACTTGTGAGTGATATTCCCATGAAATCCCTTTTTATATTTAAATTGGATAATGTTTATTTAGATAGAATTATAGAAATCATGATGAAAGGTTAGTGATAAACCTATGAAAACCATGTTATAAGGTTTGGTGATAAACCTATGGAAACTATTCTGTAAGGCTAGTTGTGAACTTGAGAAAACCATTCTATAAGGTTAATGATGAACCCGAGAAAACCATTTTGTAAGGTTATTTGTCAACTTGTGAAAACCATTTTGTAAGGTTATTGGTAAACCTAGAAAACCAATTACGGATGAGTGTGAAGGAAGAGATGTGTGATGGCACATGTATGCGCATATCATGAGCACATGGAGGTGGAGAATGCTACAATAAAATATATATATATATATATATATATATATATATATATATATATATAAACTATGGGGTGAATGTTGGTATTAGTTTTTACATTGAGTAAAAATAGATATTTACTGGATGGTAAATAGTAAGGTTGATATTTACCATGAGGTAAATAGTAACAGGTTATTAATAGTTAGTTGTTATAACTATATAATTAATATGATAAGTTAGAATATTATATAGTTGAGATATGTTGTTATTTTTTATAATAATATATCATAATAGGTTTCATTAATTAGTAGGATTTGAGTATGAGAATATGGTAGAGAAGTTATATGATGTTATTCTTATAAATATGTATTATGTCCTAAATGAATTATTAGAGAGAGATTATTCAAAGACTATAGTAGTATATTATTAGTGTGATTATAATTTATCTCTTTGTATTTTACTTCAGAATTTCATGAGTTAATTATAGTATTTGCTCTCCTTTAATTATCAACATGGCAAAATTAATGCAGTTTATTTTGTTAAAACAAGGCCCAAATTTTTCTACAAGCTGAATTTAGACAAATCAATCATACATATTTTCCATCCTCATGATGAAGGAAGAGGCTCTACATAGATGCATCTTTACTTTATCAGTGTTTGCAAGAGGCACAAATATGATTTACCTGGGTTGGGAAATGGGCAGCAAGGTACCCAAGCATGTGGCATTTGAGCTTTCACCCAAGTAGTTGGCATAACTAACTCTGCACTTCAGTATCTTGCAATCTTGCAGCCTTATGATGTACCAATATTGGTGAAACTCCCAATGACCAGTAATGTTTACAAAAAGATACTAGTGAAAGTAGCGTACCATAATGAATGATTTGAATTCTTTTTAATAAATCATTTATTCACTACCTTTGGTTCTGAAGTCCCTACCATAGATAATATGATGTCAATTACATTCCCTTTTTAAGCACCAAGATATCCAAGTTCAAATATGAGATGCCTTAGAAACCCACTCAGATGTCTTTAACCATTTAATAAAAATAGATTCTCCACACTTTGAATGATTTGGAAAATGGTTTTTACTAATCATTTCTACCAATCTTGAATGATTCTTAGGTCCCTCTCCATGACGGCTCTACCACACCCCCTCATAGCCTAGTCAAACTCTAAGATCTAATGTTTAAGATTTATCATGAACACTTTGAAGCATAAACTCTTGACCTTGTTGTGATTGATATGCATAATGACACTGGTAAAAAAATGGTTGTTATTTCTCTTGATAATAGAACATTAAGAAGGATGCCCATTGAATCTATAGTATTTTAAATGATGTATAGAAGATTCAAAATAAAATTTTAGATCAACTTTGTTTAATTGACCTGACTACATCTCTATATGATAACAAAATAAACAATGAATCTCCAAAATCTATATCCAATAAATCAAGTAGGCCAAGAACAAAACCCGTTTGAGGAAGATAATGGAGATTGTGGTTGCAATAATGGTTCACTCAAATCTTTTTAAAATCAAAATGGTGTACATTTAGATCTGTATAAGCAAAACTCAACAAAAGACCATATAGATGGTATGACCTATGAAGCTCACTCAAAACCAAAATAAGGTTTTGAGAAATAATATATAAAACAAACATAGTAGATATGGTTTAATATGAAAATAAAATCAAACAACCTAGATATAATAGCAAATCCAACTCCAATGGAGTAAATTAATGTTGATGTAATAACAAATGCAAAAGCTTGGAGAAGCTAAAAATAAATATATCTTTAAGACATAGATCTACTAAGACAAAGGTGCCAACACTATAGGGATATATTATGAAAAACTTAGGTATACTAAGTAATGGCTACATAGTAGCTAAGTAATGACTATTAGTTGGTGTTTCTGATACCAGGAAAGAGTTATCAAAAATATTCATCTAAGATATCTCCAATGCTTCATTACCACAACCATTGATGCTTTAGCATAAACAAGAGAATAAATAAATTAAACACAAAATAAGTATTATTTAAAAATAGATCTAAGAAAGATCATAAAAGCATTACAAAAACATGTATATTACAAAAAAGATCACTTGATTATATAGGCAAGGCAAAGCAATATGCAAGCTAAACTAGGCCATGTGGGACAAACCTTCAAATAAGATAAAAATAGGTAAAGATAAAGAACCTATAACCTAGCAAGGATGAGTAATAAGATACTCTAATAATATATTTGAAAACCTAATATTCTCACATACAATCTTGACCAAAAAAAGTGTCATCAAGTAATTGTTGAGCAATAATATTTTCCAAACCTTCCAAAACTTGAATACCCTATAAAATTGAATCTTCCTTAACTTTATTCACAACAAGACCTGAGGCCTCAGCCAATAGAATAAAAAGAAAAGGAGAAAGAGTATCCCTTTGCTTAATATTGTGTGAAGACTCAAAAATCCATTCAAATTTCCATTGATTAAAATAGAAAATTTTGGACCAAAGATACAACTGAAAACCAAACCACACCAATATTTTCCAAACATGATTCTCTCCATAACTTTGATCATAAAGTGCCAATTAACCCTATCATAATATTTTTTTGTATCCAACTCGAGAATAATTCCCTTCCTATGTGTAATAACTAGAGAATGAATAATTTCATGGGTAATGATTATACCTTCTTGAATGTTCCTACTCAAAACACATATAACTTGTTCTTCTAAGATTAATGAATCCTAAATAGTTTTGAGTCTAACCACCATTAATTTAGAGATGATATTATAAAATATATTTCATAAATAAATAGGATGAAAATCACCAAATTTTTCTTGTAGGTCTCCCTTATGAAGAAGAGATATGAAAAAAACATTTAAATCCAAGATTACCTTTCTTCTCCTTCTCAAGTCTTCTACCATTTGTCTTATTTACCCATGTTATCCCAAAATGAGAGAGAAAAAGCTACAAGAAACCCATTTGGGCCAAGATATTTATCCTTATACATAAAAACCAACACCAAATAAACCTCCTCTAGACTAAAAGGAACCAATATTTTCTCATTTTCCTCTGAAGAAATAAACCTAGGAATGTTCTCAAGGATATCTTTCTGAGCATGAAGATTAAATGCCTTATCTTCATTAATATTTTTTAAAAAGAAACTAATAACCTCACTCAAAATCTTTGATCGAGTATCCAACACCTTTACCTCACAATAATGAATTTTAAAAATGCGATAAACATTACGCTTAACTCCAATATACTTGTGAAAGAAAGTAGTGTTTAGTTCACCTTGTTTCATCTAAGTTTTTATCAATTTTTTTTTCAAAATATTTCTTCTCTTTGTAACAATTCCTCATACTTAACCATCAAATATTTTTCCAACCAATAAGATTTTTGATCCATCCCTTTTCTAAAAACTATCAAATTTTGATTTTCAAGATTTGTTTTAATACATAGTTTTACTTGATAAATATTTTTAAAACAATTTATGTTCCAATGTTGAAGACACCCATTGATAAATTTATGTTTTTTGGCCATCCTAAACATCATATATCCATATTGAATATGATAATTCCTCCACTAAACTTCCATAAAAGCTAAGAGAGAGAGATCCTAAAGCCACATTTTTTCAAATTTAAAATGATAGAGTTTAGGAGGATGGTATACATTGATAAAAAAATCAATAGGGAAGTAATTGGATCCTAAGAGAGGGAGGATGAATCTTTTTTAGATCCAATTTTGAGATAACCAATTGGATGAAACTAAAAATCAATCCAATTATTCTACAATGTTCTTCTCACCACTTCTATTATTATTCCAAGTAAATGACCCCTAATTTGGTAAAATATCTAAACGCTCTTTTTTAGAAACAAATTGAACAAAATCCATATTAACATAGAGCTAAAATTACAATTCCATGCATTTATCAAAAGGAGAGAGAAGGGGATTGAAGTCCCCACACATTCATGAAATATTCAAACCAACAAAGTGAGAAAAGAGGGTAGATAATTCATTCCACAACAAAAGATTACTATTAAAGTCAGCTAGACCATACACAATACAAAGGAAAAAATTGAAATCCATCCTAATATGTGATTTTTGAAAAATGCCAATTTATTCTATTCTCTAGCATTTCTATTTAGACTTTGAAGGGAATCTAGAGAATAACAAACCACCTTGGAGCCTTAGAAGGTTTAATGGAGGAGCTGATCAATATCTTCTAGCTAAGATGTATCAAACTAGAAGCTTCAGTAAAAATTTATTTAGTAGCATCTTTTATTAGGGGCATTAAGGCCTCTAACATTCCAAGTTAAAAGTTTCATGAGGATTGAGGGACTATTTACACCTCTTGCTTATTAGGTCTGAAGAATTTGGAAAGAGTGTCCTACTTTCCCACTAAGACTTCCCTTAACACATTTTCCTTTGTAGATTTTCTACCTTTTTTCTCATTTTTACCATAATTAGGATTCTGAAGGGAACTTTGAGATTGAAAAATTGAGAGAATTTCTCTAGAATATAATTCTGCCTCCAAATCATAATCCTTTAAATATGAATCATTATTTAGAGCCTCAATCATAGTATTTTCATCCAAATTATCTAAACAATCCTTTAAACCAACCATAGGAACTTGATAAATTTGAGTAAAATTATGAAGAATAGCTATAAGAGTCTCAAATTATTCAAAGATGAAATAGTAGCCTTTTAACATTTAAGTAGGAGACAACTCATCTCACTTAACTAATTTGTCCAACAAGGACTACATTTATGAAATTATAATGCATGAACAATTTTGAATCAATAATGTTTGCTCTAATTCTTCTTTATACCTAAAAAAATCAATTACCTTAGGAGAAGAGGGAATCAAACTAGCTTGAATGGGGGCCTAATCCAGTTTCACATTTTTTCCTTTCCTAAAAAGACTTTTATTAACCTGCTTAGACCAATAACTTCCATTATTTTATAGGATAAAGTCCTTGTATTAGGATGCCACTAATTTTCAAAACCTTGATATCTACCCCAAACTTGAAGAATAGACTATCAAGGCTCTCATAGAGAACTTCTGAGTGTGTCAATTGCATCTGCATTTGAAACATCTAAAAGGGAGGTTTTCAGTATCAACTAACTGAGACTATGATTTCCCTTGGGTTTTGATGAGATTTTTTTCAATGATAACAACATTGAGATCCATTAAAACACTAATCCTTGTATATGAAGCCAAAAATCCCTTATAAATTATAGTATCAATTTCCATAAAAGACCATATCAAGTTTTCTAGGGATGATAAGCAATCAAAGCCCTGATATTTTAAAGGGAAACCATATAATCTTATCCAAATTAGATAACTTCTTTGATGTGATGAAAAAATGTCAAATTCTTTTTCCATCTTTGAGTCTAGAGTTCCACACCTCTCATAGACCAAAATGGATAATTCAAATTCCTATTTTTAAAGTCTAAATTGGGTAAGATGATATTGAAGAAACCCTTAGGCAAAAATATTACCTTGATATATTTCCCCAACTCAAATCCACCTAAGACTCAATCCCACAAATCACCATCCATTTCCTTGTAAATTTACCAACAAGAGCCTGGTCTTCTAGGAATGAAACAAAGTGAGAATGCTCGAATGATTTCCACAAGAGTTATTTACCTTCACCAACCTTGAGTCCATCCCATGAGTGAAACATTGATCCACCAAAATTATCTTCAACTTTATCCGCTATATTTTCATCCTCTACAACATTATCAAGAGCCAATGAAGTGGGCTTCACTCTATTGATTAGATTCTTACTAGTCTATAAATCCTTTAGCCAAGCCAATTCTTCTTAAACCTCCTCAGACTCAACATGATTCTTATCTTCTAAACCCACTATTTTTTCACTTGTAAAAACCCCCAATAGTCATTAACTACCTAGATTTTTTCTTCCATAACCCATCAATCAATCTTTGACGGCCCACCCCTGATCCTCACCATGATTTTTAGGTCTTCTTTCTTATTTTTTCTTGCTGATGTGACATTTAATAAAATTAAAAAATAGGGTAATATTTGATATTAATGGTCTTTATTTAGCTAATCTTAATGTTTGTGCCATTAATTATGGCCCCAAAAAAAGGATGTTATGGCATTGGTTAACAAATAATATACATTGTCCTTTTCGTTGATTTGTGATGTCTTTAATATGATTAAATAGCCTAAGGATAAATAAGGTTATTTTCCAATGTGGTGGTATATGGGAGAGTCTAAAGGTTGTTTTTTTTTTGTTTACATAATACTGGATTTATATTCCTAAATAATAAAGGGGCCGAGTAATGTACATTAGTAAACAAATATGTAGGAATTAACCTAATGATTTGGGTAAATAGATTGTACTTTTGCATTTTATAAATATAGTAAGAAGTGAGAGAGATTAGAACTTAGCTTATTTCAACTGACTTATACTAAGACAATGTTTGATATTGGAGGATTAGGACTGAGAAATAATTAAAAAATAGGTCTTAAACTTTATTTCTTGAATGGATAGGAGCACCAAAAATAGGACACCCTATTGTCTGGTGTTATAGTCCTATTTTGGTGTTGTTATCATGAGGTTGAAAGCTTTCTAGGATCTATTTAGAATACCTGTGTTACCCTATCACTAAAATTTTATGGTCTAGAACCTTGTGGAGTTTCTTGTGTGCTTGTTTTAATATTCAAAACTCTTAAGATCTCATGGTGCTTGAAATTGAATGCAAACTTGTCAAAGAGAGAGAAAGGGATAGTTATAAGGGACACACTAGATGCACTTCACACCCCATGTGTGGGCACACTACCTACACACCAATACTTTGAAGAAGGATCAAGCTAATGTAGTTCTCCCATTGAAGTGCTTCATGTAATTTGTGTATGATAAATACAAATAGAATGTAAAATTAGGTGTGCTTCAACTAGCTAGGGATTAATGTAATGGCTTGAGTAGGCTTTAAATAATATTAGAAGGTTGTATGCAAAGAATAAGGAAGAGTGCTTCAGTGTAATTACTTGTATTCTTGCATCTCTCTTGAAAATGAGTGCGAACCCCTCTAAATGGACTTAGAATGGCCTTTTATAGGGAAATAGATGATCGTGGGTTAAAAAATTCATGTTAGGCTAATAAGGGAAAAGATAAGGAACCAAAAGAATCTGACTATTAGGACAAAAAGTAAACTTAGATAACAACACTAAAAATAGGACACCCTGGGTTCTAGCGTTCTTGTTCTATTTGGGCACTATTATCCAGAGGGAAAAAGACTTAGAAGGATGGATCTAGGCTTATAAGGGTTGGCTGGGTCTGAAAAAGCTAAGTCCAAAAAGCTTTGGATGACTGGGAATCAGTGAAAGAAGTAGCCTAGAAGGGTTATATAAGCCAACATGAGCATGTATGGATTAGGTGTCTTAGCCATACTGAAGTTTTACAATTTCATATTTTATATGACTATATTTTCCCCTCATTTATTCTAGTAATGCATCAAAGTGAAATACTAGGATAAAGGAAAATAAGAATCATATCTGAACTTACTTATAAGGGTGAAGATCATGAAGCTATGTGATGTTGGATGTGCATAGAGAGAGAGAGAGAGAGAGAGAGAGAGAGAGAGAGAGAGAGAGAGAGAGAGAGAGAGAGAGAGAGAGAGAGAGAGAGAGAGAGAGCAGACTATGAATTGTGAATTTATAATGAAAACATAAAGTATATTAGTTCTTAATAGACATGCTATATCTAAAATAAGAAAATACAATAGCTGAGTAAGAGGAAGAAAAAGGAATGAAGACACCTCATCATGTATGTGAATCAATAAAAAACCTATTGTGATGCTAGAATGTGCTAGATGATTTTGAATATATGTTCAATCAAGAGTAATATCATGAATGAAGCTGAGTGCTCAATTCCTTGAAAAGTGGCTCAAGAATGCAAAGGCTATCCCTTTGGCTCTATCCTTACCAACTATGTGAAGTTAATGAATCATGCATGTATTAATTAATGTCTAGATTGTGTGTCCAATCCCTCTAAATAGGTGGCTCAAGAATATAAATTCTACCTAGACCTTTGAATCCAACATTGGCCTATGAAGTAATGCTATGAATTGATACAAATATAGAATATATGTCATATGAGATGGCTTGTGGATCCCATCGATGTGTTATAAATTTGATATTGTAGCATGGATAGTCTAAATGTGTGCTGGAAACTAGGCCACTCTTAGCCATTTTCAAATAAGGAGGTTAGGATTTCATGAAAGCCTCTCTAAAATTGATGCAAAATGTTTATGTGAAATCCAAATCAATAATTTGGGTACCTAAAAATATAAAATTTCATGAAATTTTAACTCAAATGTGATGCCAACCACATATAGATCGAGAATGCCTAGAATAAACTAAACTTGGAAATAAAAGGAGATCAATGTGTTGCCCACATTGCCCCGAATCATTGATGTCTAGAACATGGATTATAATTTGGAAGTTATGCCAACTGCCTAATCTAAATTGAAAGTGAGAACCATCATGCCATGCATGATAACCCGCCATATTTGAGAAAACTATAATGAAACTGTTGAATCTGACTAATCTAGAAGTGCAAAAACTATCCCTAAATTGAAATTTTTTCCTATTTTTAGAAAACATGAGTGTTTTTATACCTATATATGAGAACAAAAATATGGACACCCATATGTTTGTCACTACTATCCATTTTTGATGTTATTGTATAGTGTAAAAATTTATTATTGATCTGAAACTATCACTATTTTATTGCTTTACTTTGATTGGTTTGACCTCTAGATCTAGTATTGAATGTTTTGAATGCTAGTATTTCAACTATTAAGAGGTTTTTATCTCTATGACAAACCCTTGTTTTATTCTCCTTCTTCTAAGGGTAAGATTGGTGAACCTATAATGACTGTCCTCAGAAGAAAAGAGTCCTGCAAGTGTATTAAACTGTATAGATATATGATATAGCATTGAATATTTAACAAGATGTTTCAATATATAGGAATAATTGAATTGATAGATTTTTATATTAAAATTGGTATTATTAGATAGATATAACAATGTAAGAGTATGTGCATCATACCGAATTGGACTAGTAATGTTAGATATTAGTTGTTAGTTGTAGTTTGTTAGTAAGCATTGAAGAATGGAGCATAATGTCCATCATGGCATCCAAGAAACAAGATAAATACATGATTAAAATCATGGAATTACACACAATGAAAAAAAAAATAAGAAAATAAGCATATGAAGCAAGAATTAAGAAGCATACAAGGGTGGCCAAGGGGCCATATAAACAAAGTACATGGACATATGTCACTCAAAGTGGAAGATAAGCATGGAAAGCACGTTCAAATGTCACATACACTTACAAGTGGAAGAAGAAAATTTGGCACAAAGGCCACAAGCATGGGAAATAATACAAATAAAGGACATTGGAAAATGTCCTAAGACATACACATGAATAAAAGCAAAGGGCATTGGCAGATGTCCTCAGGCACAAATAAAAGATAATAAGGAACTGAAAATGAAATCACACAAGCTATGCTAAGAAAGGAATAAAATTAAAAGTAGGAATTATAAGATACAAACACATCTAGCTAATCAAAGCAAATATGAAAGTATGTAAAACATGTGTAGTACAAGACTAGGTATATGTTAAGAAATACGCAAGTGCTAGGTACTAGTGAAATTTTGATGTAGTAATTTGCCTAATCTAGTAAGGAATGTGCATCAGTATGATAACTCAGAGTGTGAAGTGTAGAATTGCTATAACTTGGATGCTGTAGTCATGTACAAGATGCCCCTAGTGGATATGTATTTTGGTGTGTGTCTTGAATGTATAAGTATAAATGCCCCTTGATGTGTAGAGTAAAGCAATCAAAGACATGGATTTCATTATGCACACTCAAAAGAGATCAAGTAAAACATAGTAATGTATATAAATCAACATAAAATAGCATGAAATAACAAATGTAATTCCTAGCAAGATAGTAGTAATGTAAACATGGATGATGCATACAAGAAAAAATGTTTTTGGTGTTTTGGCAAATTTTTATTGTTTTTATATTTTAAAGTGTTATATTATTTTTTTAGTTTTGAAAATATGTGAACCATGTATAATCAATAAAGAGATAATATGTAGAATCAATGATGGAAAGAAATTATGTAGAAGCAATGCATAGAAATAACATACTATACATGGAATCTATGTAGATGCATAATGTTCATTGGATTTTTGAGTTTTTTCCTTCAAGTGAGGCTAGATCATACACTTTAGGGATAATATTTTTAGTAATGATGTAAGGACCTATCCAATTTGGTTTGAATTTTCCTTTGGTTTCTTCTTTGGCATTAACATTGTGAAGGTTCTTTTTAAAAACAAAATCATTAAATTTGAATTCTATGATGTGCACTCACTTATTGTAGGATTTTCAGATACATTATTTTTAGATTTTGAGGTATTATGTAGCTTTAATTCATGTATGATCTAACTATTTCAGCTAGTGTAAATGTTTTTCACTATACTAGTCATTAGTGAGAATACCTTTAAGGGAAACACAAAGAGATGGAAATTTTAATTCCAATGGCAAAACCACTTATGTTCCATAAACGAGTGAATAAGGGGCAACCTATGTGGGCATACAAATGATACTATGCTAGGTCCATAGTGAGAAAACTAGTTGATTGTGCTAATCATCACCATATTTGGTTACTATTTTGCTCAAAATGTTGTTAATTGTTTTGTTAGTGGCTTCTACTTGGCCATTTCCTTGTGGGTAATATGGAGTGAAGAACGTGTGTTTAATTTTGTGTTTGATACAAAAAAATTGATAGTTTAATTCTTGAATGATGTTCCATTACCAAAAATAATGGCTGCAGGTAGGCTGAAGCATGAAATAATATGAGCCATGATAAAATTACAAATGTCTTCACTTGTGGTAGATTGAAATGGAACAGCTTCCACCCATATTTTAAAGTATTTTTTAGCTATGATTATGAACTTATTTCCATCGATGGATAGACGGTTGATTTTTCCATTGAGGTCAAATCCCCATAACATGAATGACCATGGATAGACAATAGATTCTAATTGTTATGATCGTGCATGTTGTAGGTTACTATGTCATTGACATTTATCACATAGATTTGCATATTGTAAACATTCATCTTCCATTGTAGGCTAGTAGTACCCTTGTTGGATGAGTTTATATGATATGGATTTTCCACTAAAATGCCCACCACACTCATTATTATTTATTTGAGTGAGAGAAAGTTTGGCTCTTATCGAGGTTAAACACCGTAGTAAGTGTCCATTGAAAGATCATTTAAAAAGGTCTCTGCCAATGATTAGATAACAAAGTGCTTGTCTTTGTAATTTAATTTTTTCACTTCAAAATAAAATATCTGGTGTAGTAGATTTTTTGAGAAAATCATTAATGTTAGTTAACCATTCTAGGGTTTCAGAGCTTCCTGTAGTAGCTATAATAGAAAGAGTGATCAAATCTACATTAGATATTGATGGTGATTGTAATCATTTAAATATAAAAATTTCTTGATCATGTTTGATACTAATGGGGATGAGTGACATGGCACTAGCCATTGCATCTACATGTCTGTTATTATTTTGAGGAATGCCTTCAATGAAAAATAATTGAATTGTGATGATAGAAACTGTACCATGTTGTGGTATGGGGTAAGGTGTTCTTCTTTTGTTTGATAAAAATTGTTGACTTGGTTGACAACAAGTTTGGAATAACTAAATATTTGAAGATATTT
>JARHVA010004328.1:617500-672500 GCA_037957365.1 Torreya grandis | reverse complement strand
CATAAATTGAGACTAAGTAGTCGATTGATGGGAAGTGACAGGTGATATACTCACTAGAATATTTGCATAGTTTGATGCATCCAAATTATTATATAAAGCATAACTCATGTCAAATTCTAATTTTTTTGTTTACTAGTCAAAGATATACCTTTAAAATAACTAGGGAATCTTATCCATAATTTTTTTGTGGATAATCGTAGAGGCATTAAATGTTTCAAAGAGTATATCTATATTTTCCACCTTATCATTATAGAATTTATTAGCTGAAATATTTACTCATTGGCCTTATATATAGAGCATTATATTTCAACCCGAAAGCTATCAGGAATTACATGAAATAGGTTTTATAAAATTGGCCTTGTGACTAAATCTCCCAAAGGTGTTTAAAGGCTAGTGACTCTCATGTTCTAAAAAAATAGATACCACCCATTGCTCATGACTAATAATTATTGCACTAGGGTGTGTATATCCTCATGCTATTATAACAAGATTTCCATTCTTGTGGGTATATGGTCATGGATAATTTAATGTCTGGTGCTAACATTAAATTCAAAATTGCATAAGTTTTATTTATTATAGCCTTTCCTATAAATTTATTCTTTTATTCCATATACTTCATAGAATCATAGCCCTAAGACAAGCTTCCCCATTAGGGGTGTGATTCATCATTTGTATCTATTATTAAGCCAATTATATTACACAATTTATTGGATGCACCTTACACATCATCCAAAATATCCATAGGAGATTCAATATCACTTTCTCCTACACCTTCTTATTTGATCGATCATATCTCTTAAATGTTTGATTAATAACCTTCCCAATTACATCTATAAAGTTGTATGTATCTTTTTTGTATCCATATAATTCTCCTAGATGAGTCTTCATTTTATTTATGAGGGAAAATATGTCCTCCCTCTGTTCCACTTACATGGATTTAAATTTAATCATCATAATTTTTCTCTTGACCCTCCTTATTTTATTTTTTTTATATGTTAAAATGAAAGGTCATCCTATGCAACTCAGTGATGATAAATCCTGCCTACCTGTCTCCTCTTCTTGAAACTTAAGGATCCATGAAGGAATTAATATAGTCTACTATGTAGCCTAATCCACATATATAAAAGTGGAAGATTGGTAATTACCTAGTGGAATAATTTATGTTGAAGGATACTGAATGAGAGGATAATTTGTTGATACATCATAGAAGGAAGGAATAACACTCCTCCACCCTATGACATTTCTCTTTAAGGGTGTATAAATGATATAATTGGTATTGTTTGTGGTCTTACATACAAAAAATATGGAAGAATTTATTAAAATTACCTAGGAAATAGGCATACCTAATTGGGTAGATGGCCACGATGATTAAAACTATATATCAAAAATGGAGGAAGACACTAGCTCTTAAAAATGTGCCTTCATTCTAGCAACTTGTGGATAATATATATTGAAGAAAGAATGTGTTACTAGGATTGAAGGAAAATTTAATAAATATTTTGTGATGGTTGAATACGAAACCTTAATATCAATAGTAATAGGCTCAATGGAAGTGACAAAATTATTGCCACCCTAAATAATAATTGATATTATTGATGCTAGTGTAGCAATACTTATCATAATGTCATCTATTATAACTAACTAATTATTTTTTGGAATTTATTTTATTTAATTTTATCTTTTCTCCTCTTCCCTATTGTCCTATTTCTATGCTTCTTGCTCTTGTTCATTTGACTTCCAACATATTTTTTGTTCCTCTCTTGTTTCTATATAAAAGGGACCTAATGGAACACCTAAGTACTCTACATGTGTTTCTTATTCTTGTTTATCTTTAGGGACTTGAAGAGAGATTGGTCTAGTGCTCACTTTTTTATTAAAATTTAATAAAGAGTATTTGAAAATGGTAGTTTTAATTTGTGTAAATGTGGTTTTATGGGGCTTCTTAAAAGTATTTATTGGATATATGGATAGAGATGGAGCGATGAATGATGGAGGAAGCATAGGGGGTGTATATGATGACTTGGTGAGTTATGTTTTTTTCTTAGCTTTTCACATTGGTTCTATTCTCATTCCTTACCAATTTGAACCTATATACATTTAGGGGGTGTTACATAACAAATCCAAAACACACATAGTTCAATAAATACTTCCTTTTTACACCATGGATCTCATTTCCATTCTTCTACTCACACCATTGAACTATCATGAGTGGAAAGTCAAAGTGTAAATTATATTGATGAGCAAAGGATTACATCTAATCATAATGGGTATAGAAATAGAACTATCACTTAATGCAGATAAGATGAAATTATATAACTAAAGTCATAATGCCTATGGTCTATTGTGCTTCTATATGTCTCCTAACTTGATTTTTCATATCAAATTTAGAACAACTCTAAATCATGTGTGGACCTTATTGGATAAACTCTTTGGAAACCAAGAAGAAATGATGGGTCATGAGTTAGATAATGATCTCATTAGGTTAAGCCTAGGTGACTTTGATATGATATAATGATTATTCATGAAGTTAAAATCACTTAGTTTACATTTAAAATTATGTATCATTAATAAAAGTATGATCAATCAATTATTACATCGTTTATAAATTGGCATCTAACTATTTTTTACTTATTTTTACCTTCCACACCACCAAGCATGCCCTTAGAACTACATAGACAATGTTTTCCTTGGATGAAATTTTTGCTAACTGAACTTGAGAGCAAGATAATCTCTTTTAAATGGGTACATTGGAATCCTCTGAGTCTCATGCCTTTTTCGTGAGTCATGACAAATAAAAGGATTACAAAAATATGGAGAATAAATAAAACAAGAAGGACCTAGGATAAAGAAAGGGTTATAAATTCAATACAAAGCTAAAAGTATGAAAAAGCCCACCTCTTCAGATAAGAAACTCCAGAAATATCAACTCGCATGTGGCTATTACAAGAAATCTGGCCATGATGAGGCCAAATACATGAAGAAAAAAATTGAATAAGTGATAAAAACAATAGACATGCACAATATTAGTATTCATGATTATTTCACTCATAGTTCATAGGCATATGTGTAATCTAAGGTCAAAGATAATAAGAAGGGAAAAGATAAGGTTAAATCACTTATTTCAATTACATCCTAGCTTTCTACATGGGTTATTAATTTTGTTGGATCACACCACATGGATTCATGAGAGGAAATGTTAACATCCTTGGATCTTTTTTCTATCCCTTCCATTTGATTTGGTGATAATACTTATGTAGAAATTAGTGGGAATGTATTTGTTAATGTTAATGATGGGACATTTAATAATGTTCTATGTGCCCCCTCTTTATCCACTAACCTCCTATTTGTTTACCAGATCACTCACATTAGTTTGGGTGAGAGAGTTGAGTTCAAACCCAATTTTGTGGTTATTAGGAAAGCTAACAGTAACTCCATTATCAAAATTGGGAAAGCAAATTATGAATCTAGGTTGCATAATTTCTCCCATTTTTCACTTGATCAAACCTCTACTACATTACTCACTCATTTAGATAAGGTTATTAAATTATGGCATGAGCGATTTGTCCATCCCAACTATCACTACGTAGAACAACTCAATCATCAAGACATGGTTTAAGGGTTTCTACAAGACAAGTTTTATAATGGAGTTTCCTAAGGTTGTAGTCTTGGTAAGCATCCAAAGGAGAAGTATGACAAGGTAAAATAATAGAGAGATATATAGATATTATAGATTATTTATATTGAATTGATTTCCTATTTTTAAAACTTTCATTTAGTAGAACAAATTACATGCTTACTTTCATCGATGACTATTCAAGGTATAATTGGGCCTATTTTCTTAGGTAGAAATCAAAGATGTTTGACCATTTTCAATACTTTAAATTACTTATATATAAACAATCAAGTAAATCCATTAATATTTTGTGCATTAATAATGGTGGTGAGTATGTAATTAACTATTTTGAGCAATTACATACATCAGAGAGGATTGAATTTTAGTGTAAAATTCCATATAATCCTTAATAGAATGGTGTTTAGAGAACAATAACATGTCCTTGAAATACATAGGAAATTATATGCTGCACTCCAAGTCTCTTATACCTCATTATTGGGTTGAGGCTACCAAATGTGCTTGTCATATCCAAAACTAAGTTCCTCACATAACATTGGAAGGAGTTAGTCATTTAAAGATTGGAGTGGTTAAAAAACCATATTTGAGAACTTATATGTGTTTGGTTCACTTGTTATAGCTTGTATTCTAAATAATAATTGTAAGGCATTGGAACCTTAGAGTCAGACTTGCATCTTCATTAGATATTCTTAGGGTGTTAAGGGGAACATGCTTCTATATCCCACCACTCATTAGTTGTTCATTGAGATGGGTGTTTTCTTCATAGAGGGTCCCTCAAACTCCACACTCTATACCTCTCACACTTATTTAAATGCACTTGGATTTGATGATAATTTTAATGATTCAATTTCCATAATCAAGCTCTTAATGATCTTGACTCTTCTTCTAGTTATTAAGATGAGAGTAGTGATAAGGATTCCCCTAATCCTCCTCCCACATTATTATAATATGGTGAGGAATCCCCTCCTAAGCTTGAATCACCAGTCCTCTTTTAGATAGATAGACATTACAAAGTGATGGCCAATGGATTGGAGGTCCATCAGATAATAGGCAATCCCATTCATAATTCTAGGATTCTCCACATGCTTTCATTGCATCTACATCCAATCCATAATAATTTCATGAGGCATCAAGAACTCCTGAGTGGGATAGTACTATGAAAGAGGAGCATAGTTTCTTGTAGAGGAACAATGCTTGGGATTTATTCCCACTTCCCAAGGTAAGAAAACATGTTCGATGTAGGTGGATTTATAAAAAAAATTGTAGTAAATGAGCTTATAGACAAGTTCAAAGAATGTTTGGTAGAAAAGGGTTTTTATCAGGTACTTGACATTGATTACACAAGATGTTCTCTCGAGTTGCTAAAATAAACTCAATCTGACTCACTCTCACCATTGCCACAACATATCATTGGGATGTTCATCTAATGGATGTGCATAGTACCTTTCTTCTTGGTGCCCTCAAAGAGGAAATACACATGGAGAAACCACAACAAATTATGGAAGTTTCATCCTTAGTTTATAAAATTTATAAATAAATTTATGGACTCAAAGAAGTTACTAAAGTTTGGTATACCAAGATGGACTCCTTTCCTCTTTTGATCAGGTTTGTCTGATGCCATTCAGATCGTAATGTATACATTTTATGGTAGGATGTTTCACCATTGATTCTTGTTCTCAATGTGGATGACCTATTCATCACAAGGAGGTCTCCATCCATCTTCATAGAAGTGATAAATGATTTATCTAATAGGTTCTTAATGTCTAACTTGTGTTTATTGCATAACTTCCCTGGGATTGAAATTTATCAATATAACTATGAGATCACTATTGCACGATCTATATATGCTCTTGATTTAATCACATGATTTAGCATGTCTAGCTACAAGCCAACTCTAATTTTTATCTATTTATTGTGAGTCTTAAGGATGATTTCCCATCTCCCTTAGTTGATGTTACCTTGTGTCAACAACTTGTTGGCATTCTCATCTACCTTATGAACAATAGACTTGATATTTCATATGCAGTGGGCATAGTCTCAAATTCATGAAATAAACACATGAAATTCATTGGAAAGCATCAAATAAAATCCTCCACTAATTTAAAAAAATTGATATATATCTTGAAATTTTCATAAAAATATTTTCAACAATACTGAACATTTTATCTATCCATATATAAAATATCATATAAAAATCATTCATTTTATCAAAAAATGTGGGTCTATACACATGTAGTCTATTTAATGTTTTTAAAATAGGTACCATATCTTTATAAAAAATGCATTAAATTCATATAATTTTCTCATCTAAGTATTATTTATGTACATACTTGATAACATATCATATAAAAATCATTATTTTACTCAAAAAATGGGTGTTTATTCACATGTAGTCTATTTAATTTTTTTAAAATAAGTACCATATCTTTATAAATAATACATAAATTTCATATACTTTTCTCATCTAGATATTATGTATGTACATATGTGTGTGTGTGTGTGTGCGCGCGCGCACGCACACACACACACACACACACACACACACACACACACACACACACACACACACACACACACACACACACACACACACACACACACACACAAATACATATACAAATATATGTGGGTATACATATATACACATATACATGTATGTATGTATGTATGTATGTATAAACTACATCTAAAATTTCACAATTTATCTTCTTACATTATGATCAAAAAGTTTGTTCAAGTATCTATATGTATCTATGAATGCATGTATGTATGTATGCATGTATTTATGTATATATGTATGCATTCATGCATACATATAGATATATACAAACATACATACATACATATGCATATAAATATACATATATATACAAAAACACACACACACACACACACACACACACACACACACACACACACACACACACACACACACACACACGTGTGTGCATATGTATATATGAATGTGTGTGTGTGTGTGTGTGTGTGTGTGTGTGTGTGTGTGTGTGTGTGTGTGTGTGTGTGTGTGTGTGTGTGTGTGTGTGTGTGTGTGTGTGTGTGTGTGTGTGTGTGTGTGTGTGTGTGATCTTATTTCATTATTATAAAATTATTTATCCAAGTATCTTTAAAAGTCTATCCAATTTAAAGTATTTATATTTTTTTTAATGAACCTTTAAGACCCCACATTTATCCCCCATTACCATAGATCTACCAAAATAAGAAGAATAAAAAGTTAATTTTTTCCCAAAAGTGTGTTTACATCCAATAGATTGAATTTAATTTTGCTAAGCAGTTAGAGGCATCCACCAAGGTATTGAAATAATGGGATAAGTCTTAGATGTAGTGCTTTTAGTTATTAGAACCCTTTTCATATTTCAAATTCATATATGGCACCAATATTGCATGGTTGAAGATATAATCTTATTTGATGAATGGATTAAGTACATGGTTGCATATATGTAATTGTTGAACATTTTTTTGTGAAAGGTATATAGGGTTAAATAGGTAGAATATCCTATACATAGTTATTAAAAAAAAAACTATTATAAAGTAGGCCAATTAATTGAAAACTTAGATAAATAAATATTTTGAGTTAAAAAATATAAGTGATGCTACATATAGAAATTAAAATTAAAACATTAATTTGATTGCATAAACATAAAGAAGAAATAATAATTAGTTTATATAAAAATGTGTAAGTATATCTAATAAATATAGAGGTAGAAATAAGTAGGGAGAAGACCAAGATTCAATTTTTTAATTTTATAAATATTTTTTAGGAAGCCTAGACACTTGTGTCAACTTGTGGACACTTACATTGATGGTTTTGTCATGTACTCAATGTAAATTATGATTTTGTATTTATTGAATCCTATCTTTTCACCTTAAGTTTTTGTACTTGCCAAAAAAGGGTTAGTGGATTTATAATTTTGAGCTAAATATTGATGTGGGATTTATGGACACTACACAATATTATGAGCTATCCTCTAATGTTTGAGTTCTAAGGTATTAGGTTTTGTAAATAACCTAGTTGTGGAATACCAATGAGAGGACTAATTGTTTGCCTTAGATGGTTTGGATATGTCATGATTCTAAGATGTATTTTAAATGGATATGTGGATGGGTGAATATAACCTATAGTGAAGAGGATCAAAATAAACTCAAAAATAAGGAAGGGTAGGTTAGAAAAGATGGTTTGTGATTCAAAGTTAGATGAAATCCTTACAAACTAGCTCTTGAACTATAGGTCATAAAAGTAGTTAGAAAACTAATTATTACATGTTATGGTTATAAAAACAAAATAAGCCAAGGGAAAAAATATAGTAAATATTTTTTCTAATAATCAAAGGTTGTTGTGGATATAAGATTTCAATTTGCACATCTACAAAGGAAGATTATGATTATTAAATAGAAAAAATTAAAATTATCTACTACATAATATAAATAACTATATCAAGCAATGATTATGCATAACCTATATACTAAAATACCAAAATAATGAAACTTCTACAATGAATCACATGTTTGGAGAAGAATAAAAAATTACAAATTCAGATAAACTTACAGAATAATTTGTAGAATTTCTTATTGATCTTGATCACCAAAAATTATCTTCCCTTTATAATTAGGATAATGGAAATATATATATATTTATATATATATATATATATATATATATATATATATATATATATATATATATATATATATATATATATATATATATATATATATATATATATATATATATATATATATATATATTTGGGAGGGGTTGCCTCATTATCTAATAAATTTATGATTTTACAATTATAATTTCTAGATTTAATGAACAATATTCATTTATAGGATATAAATAAGATAGCCATCTAAAATTACATAATTACAAGAAAAATAAATGTATACCCAAAATAGAATGAAGATATAAATATATGTTATAATAGATCACATGAAAAAACATATGCAAGCTTGTCATTAAAAGATCACATGAAATAAAACTTGGCATGTGGAGAACTATTTTAAATGATAATTGATAGTGATGTGGTAAGGGATATTACTTAATAATCTCTATTTGGCCAAATATAAGTTTGCACTACTGTATGAACTATGACCTTACGTTGAAGGGCTATAGATGTACTCTATGTGGTGGAAGCATTATTGTCAATAGACTTAAGTTTTTCATATAAGGCATATGTGGTGTCAAATTAAATATTGTTAATACCTAAATTGAACATGGTTGGATTGAATATTTATTTAATCTCATCCATTATTCTCTTGTGCTCAATTTATATGGCCTCTCTTTCTTGATTGATAAACTATGATACCAAGCCTTTTACCTATTGGTGCCAATTATAGGCATTGTCTCTCTATGGGATCACATAATTTAAAGTCCATATAGCCTCTTGGGTAGTCATGAGGTTAAAGATACTATAGGCACTATTTTTGGCATAAGATACAAAGAAGTTGACCATCTTTTCCAAAATTATAAACTAGTTTGAGAAAGTTAAGACCCTTCCACATTGAGGATGGCATTCACCCTTGAAATTTATTATAGTGTTCAACACATGTTATATAACTTATTTACCACACTTTGAACATTATTTACTATCTCTCTTGGGGCATGAATGATTTTTATATGTAATAGTTTTTGTCAAGACTACTCTTGGATTGTATACATTTCTTTTATGGCCTCCCTTCTTGTATCCAAAAAAAAAGTATTTTGCATACATGGTTGGATTCAATATTTATTTAATCTCATACATTATTCTCTTGTGCTCAATTTATATGGCCTCTCTTTCTTGATTGATAAACTATGATACCAAGCCTTTTACCTAAATATTCATTATAGAAGACTGAGCTTGAGTAGACTAAGGAACATAAATATATAATTGGTTATAGGGTCTATGTTGTTCTCCAAGATTAAAAATATAAACAGACACTGAGTTTTCAAAATCAAAATTTTTTTTAGTGTCATGGGGTTTGATCATTATTGAGGTAGTGGTTGAAGGAATTTTATTATTCAAAATAATCAGATGTTTGTATCCAAATTTTCTTAATACATGTATGGTCATATAAAGACTTGGTTTTTTAATAATATTTACATAATTATTCAGATGGAGAAAATGGTGTAATAACTTTACTAGTAGATAGCACATTGACCATGTAAGTATCTATAACTATAATGGAGGGATTAAATGAAGAAATTACCCCATTCAAATTCTATGATAGTATATGCACGTCCTCATTACTTTAGGATATATAAGGAAGCATCATTTAATATTCTAGTTTGGATCTAGTTACTTGGTCTTCCAATCCCTTTATGTTTTTTCATTTTTGATATTATCAAACACATAGGGCATGTGTTTTTTGAAAAATGAAAAACATTTATTATGCATGTCCCAAAAAGTACATCTATGTTGAGGTTAATTTTATAAAAGACATGAAATAATCTATAATATTCAAATAAGGACTAATATTTTTTCATATAAAATCAACTATATCAACCTTTTGAACACATGTTTTTTATGTGAGTCACCCAACCATGGATTCATGAATATCCCCTCATGGTTTACCCAAAGTCATTTCCAAGCAAACAATTCTTGAAAAGCAAAAGATGGATAAATAATAAGTAATTAATAATTTCAAGTTTTGGGACTTGCTCAACTAATGCTCATCCTCAATTAGTAATTTAAAGCGTTGGGACTTCCTAAAAATCAACTTGAGAATATAATGGAGATAAAATCCATTCATTCATAGTAGCAACCATTATTGAGTAGTCATTATTCACCCCTAGCTTTAGAGGAATCATTTGAAGATGACATTGGAGAAACACACATTAAGGATTCTTATTTATGAATTTACTCACCTGTAATATAAGAGGTCTCAAAATTTTATCTCATAAATTGTTTGTGTGCTCGAATTATGATCACTTGGGTAATTAAAATTATAAGTGTTTGAAATAAGTTAGTTTTTTTTGTTTTCTTCTAAAGAATTCAATGAGAATTATTTGTTCTAACACTATATAGTTTTTCACTTTATATGAAGATGGATGTGGCAATTAATTTGGTTTTCCCCAAATTTTCCCTATTAATTATTGCGTAGGGATAATATCCTTCACATCTAATTATTTCAGTGCTCCTTGAGATTCATTATCACTCTTTAGGGATTTTAAATTTTTATACCCTAGTGATAGCCATAATAGAATGTATTTATGATAATTTATAGTCAACAACTTGTTTTTACACATGAATTATTAGTGGTGTCTTTAATATAATTAAAGAACCAGAAAATAAATAAAGTGGTTTTAATATGTGGTGATGTGTGTGATATTTAAATATTGCTTTTAATTTGAAAACTATTGAGTTTTGTGAAAAACACATTTTTGGTGGTTCTCTTTAAGGTTAAAACCATTGTTTACTTGGTCCAAATTCTATGTTGACACCTATCATTATCTCAAAAAGTTATACCATGTAATGATTTCAAGGAAACATGCATTATCGTTTTACATTTTTAAAGGAAAATGTATCATTGCTCACTGAGAAATTTTCATTTCCAATCATAATCCCATTGTATATGATTTAGAATAGGCAAGTGGAAACCATAAAGTTACTAAAATTAAATTTTATTTGAATACATCACTCCTAGGTCATAAGGGCACAATTTGAATCATTTCTAGAGTGTTGAGATTGGAACCATGTCTAACATATGATATAAGTTGGGTTGAGTGGTGAAATGTAACAGTTAGTTTCTCAAGTGTTTTCCTCTAATAATATGTCAATAAATCTTTGTTTATTCAAAAATAAGATGATGGTGATATTTCTAAGGAATATAATATGGTTTTTTCACTACTTGAGAAAAACCACTTTGACACCTAGTTGTAGACTTTGACATCTAAGCTTAAATTGTTACTTACAAACTTTTAGATATACACAACCACAAGTTATAAACTTTAAGGATAATTACATTGGATAAAAATTTATTACCATGAACTAAATTTTATATTTTAAGGTAAAGAAGGATAAAATAGGAAATCAAAACTATTAAAACTACACATACTAACATCACTAGTATGCCAAATAGTGGCCTTATCCTTTTAAGACCACTATAAATTAGTGTTTCTATCCTGGGAAAATATGGTATAGATAGCTCAATATTGAAAATAATTTTATATGTGATGCCTTGTAAATTAATCCCTTTAAGTCAAAAACTTTGTGAATACCTCCTCTCTTTAGATGAACTTTATGCTATCAGTCAATGTATGGCTAATGATAAACTACCAAGATATGATTTTCCTTGTGAATTTTAATATTAATCCTAAAATTATTTAACACCTAACATGTTTTAAGATTACATAGAATATTTATTCAAGAAAATTTTGGGGCCATCATCAACAAAGGAAACATGAAGCATATTATTAATGCATGAGATCAAAAACATGTTTCCAATTCAAGAGCAATTACACTTTCCATGTCTCCTATAAAATTATAACTAAATATTTATAACTTTAACTTTATCATATCCAATAATAAATCATTAGAGTATATAAAATTAGGTTCATAAAGAAAATTACACTCAATAAAAAATAATTGATATCTAGGAAGGAGTGGAATGGTCCAACACCTCTTAGAAGAGGGCCCTCATTCTTAAAATTGAATTTAAAAATTATTATGATTATATTGAGTGGGTTTTAACTCTCTCCATGATTAAATCATTAGGATTAGTTTTAAAACTACCTATTTAAAAACTCTTCTGAGAGGCCGTGTATTTTTTACAATCAACGGTCAAAAGTCTAAATATTTTATGTCACTCTATTTAGATAGCATTCCCTCTCACCTCTACATTATACATTCTTTAAGATGAATAATTTAGATATATTATTATGTTAAAATCTACAAGTGGGATGATTATGCCAATTTACTTTCCCAATGTCACCACTCATTTAATGAATATGGTAAATTTATAGATGATTCATTTCATCATGATTGCATATAATAAGGACTCTTTCTAGGAGGGGATTTATTTCCCTAAAAAGATTTATAGAGCTTATAGATCTAATATATAATTTGGTAAAACTAAATGCTAAAAATAAAGTATGATGTCCTTTTCATAATGTTTCATATAATTTCAATGGAAATGAAAGAAAATAGGGGATGATTTCAAGTTCCTATGTTTTCCCTTCACCTTTGATAGCTATCCTACCAAGTTATGGTAATATGTGAATTAAAGAGTTAAGAAATAAATTCCTACTAAGTTTCCACGTCTCTCTCTTTAGAAGTAAAATTTCAAGGCTATACCAAAATTATTTCCACCACTCATGTATACTACTCTTCTTGTTGGTATCCTTCAAAATCATCAAATGATATTTTATCAAATTTTCATATACATTTTCTCTTGGCCAATCCTAAGTAGTCTTGAGGATTTAAAAAAAATATATTTGGGTATTTGATGTATACCTCTTGATAAATGAAGCATGAATATTATTTTTATCTATAGACAAATCACTACTCACTATACTAAATAGACTGTGAAGGATATTGAGGGAAATGAGTCTCAAAAATCATTTTCATACATTTTATTTAAATAAGATTTACATAAGGATATTATTATTGGGGAAACATTGTTTTTTTTACTCTTTTGATTAGTTCCATCCCTATCCAAATTGAATATGCTTTGTTTCCAAGAGTATATGGTAATATTATAAATTTGTTGAGCCTTTTCTCAAGTGGGTTAGTGATGGGTTCATTTTTAGTCTCTACTTTAATAATCATATTCTTTGTTTATCATTTATCATAATAAGTACCATCCTTCTTATTATGGTTATCCTAAATATAAAGGCCATTTTGCATTTTTACAATATTTATTTTGACTATTGTAGATCAAGTCTCATCTAGACATTGGATAATTTTTATTGCCTTAAAAATTAGTTTAAGCTTCTAATATCAGACCTACCTCTTATTTTGCATATTCAAGATTTGATGTCACATTTCATGGTCTACATAATGGGTTTGTAACACCTAATTTCATTTTGGAAGGATTGGTGGTGGATACCTGACACCAATTTAAAAAACTACTCTCTTTGTATCCTTTATCAAATTATGAGTACATTTTCCTTGGTTCTAGGTAAGCTTAAAAAGTGGTGTATTTTTAACTCCTCTCCTATGACATGGATTTCTAGGCTTAACATGATATGGAATAACAATCTCAAGCCCAAACATGCCCATGTTCTCTCTTTATTTTTAATTAGGGTCTTCATATTGGGTAATCTATCCTATAAATTAGGATTATTAATCCCAAATGACTTTCTCATTTCATACTCAATACATTTTAGCACATGTCCTAGAATTTCTAAAGAGCTCAAAAATATTGGAAATGCATTCATAGCTTAGTTTAGACTTATCATCCATAGCCCATCAACTAGAGGATAGATTTATTTAGGAACAATTCTAAACAGCCTAAATATGTTGATCTTTTATTGATGTTTCTTCATCTCTATAATTTTATTTCATCTATGAAAGTCCATATATTAAATTATATTTAAAAGTGAAAATCTTTCTATGTAATTTTTGTTAATGATAATATATTTGTTATCTCATCATGTTTTTTTTTCCATCTAAGATTAAGAAAACAAACTTACATTAGAATTTTAGCATCTTCAATACCTTATCACCTTTTGTGGTAGGTTTATATATACAATGATCTAAGTTCCTCAAGACTGATCATTAAAAATCACCCCTCTACCCATGTCTAGACATTAGTGGATCTACCCCTTCGACTAATTCACTACTCTTTGTTGATTAAGATGAATAATTTTACAACCATAAAAAAAAAATATTATCCCATTTTGGTGTCCCTCAGTCATTCAAGGTGGTGAGCCAATGGGGATATGCATGCCTTTGCCTCTTAGATGGGAAATTATAGTTTTATATTATTTATGAAACCATGCATGATGGGTGTATTTCCCCTAATATTATTTTTATATATCCCTCTTCTATGGTTTTTCAACCTGCCAAAGATTATCTACCTCCACCACCCTATGGATATTCTTACTATACTTTAATTTCTTACTTGCCTTAGAGATATGTTACTTTTTATTAAACTTTTTTATATTTTTCATTAGGTGTAATTTCTACTCTATTGATTAGTGTTTATTTCTAGTATGGATGACAAGTTATGAACAAGAACCAAATAATTTTTTGGTTTAAAAAATATTTGTAATATTATTTTGATGTGAGTATCATGTGTGTGTGTGTGTTTGTGTGTGTGTGTGTGTGTGTGTGTGTGAGAGAGAGAGAGAGAGAGAGAGAGAGAGAGAGAGAGAGAGAGAGAGAGAGAGAGAGAGAGAGAGAGAGAGAGAGAGAGAGAGAGAGAGAGAAATCTCATAATATACTAAATGCCTAAATATAAAATACTCCTTTAACTCTTGTTAATTATTTTAATGTCTACATATACATTGATAAATGACTAATATAAAATAGACGAGATATGTTTTTAATACTATACAAAAATATAACCCTTTAAAGGATTTTTATTGAATCAACACATGTATAAACATTAATATAATAAAAGTATATATACTTAAATATTTAATGAAAAATTACTTTAGATTTATAATGTATAACTATTCAAATAAACTAGCACTATTTCTCCTATTGAAACTCGCGCGCGCGCGCGCGCGTGTGTGTGTGTGTGTGTGTGTGTGTGTGTGTGTGTGTGCGTGTGTGCATGCGTACACATGTACATGCATGCATGTGTGTGTAACACCCCCAATAACTCAAGTGGAATATTCAAGAGAAATTTGTTGGGCAAGTTGTAATGAAGGGTCCAAAAATGTAAATTGTTAGTAGTGAACAAGCAACTTCTTGAGCTCTAAGTAATATTTCTACCTCTGAGAGATCCACCTATAAATATATCACTTTTATCACATATAAATATAAAAACTACATTTTATAACAATTCCATGATGCTTAATACACTTGGAAGTGCATTTTCATTACCATTCTAGAGAGTGGAAACACTGATAACAAATGTTGTCAAAGTTTAAGTTGTGGTTATAAAACTCTAATTTTGATGCTTCCTGACTTAAAATTGACTCTAAAATTTTGTACCAAGGGGTTAAATAACATATACAACTAGGTTTTCATCCTCCCAATTGGACTGATTGACAAACCCACCACCTATTCTAGCCTCAACAATACCCTTCACAATATAATAAAAATGCAAATTTTTAGCTTAAGTTCAAAAATGCATAAAATTAAAGTTGTAAGTAATTTTTAAGAAATAGTAAATTCCCATACCTCTTTAATCCCTCTAATTTCACCCTAAATCACTCAAGTGGAAGATTCAAGTAAATTTGTTGGACAAGTTGTAGTGAGGGGTCCATAAATGCAACTATTTGGCAGTGAACAAGCAACTTATTTAACTCCAACTAACATTTATACCTTTAATACCTCTAATTAGAAATATATCACTTTAATTACATAAAAATAATCAAATTAAATGTTATCACAATGCCATGAATTTCAAATACATATGGAAGTACATTTTCACTACCATTCTAGAGAGTGGAAACACTGACAACAAATGTTGTTGCAGTTTAAATTATGGTTGCAAAACTCTAGTTCTGATGCTTTCTAAATGAAAATTGACACTAGAAAAACATATATATGGGAGTATAATTTATATTAAGAGTTTATTGGTCTCCCATCATGCCCAATTGAAAAACCCACCACCCATTTTGGCCTCAAGAATACCCTTCCCAATACAAGAAAAATGCAAATTTTTAGCCTAAGTTCAAACTTGTGTAAAATGAAAATTCTAAGTCATTTATATGAAACTTAAGATAAATAAAATACATATTTAATCCATATAATAAAACCTTGGATCACTCAGGTAGAATATTCAAGATCAATTCATTGGATAAGTTACATTGAGGGGTCTAAAAATGCAACTTTTTGGTAGTGAACAAGCAAATTCTTGAGCTCCAACTAGAATTTCTACCTCTGAGACCTCCACTTACAAATATATCACTTTTACCATGTAAACATAATAAAACTATATGTTATCACACTATCATTATATTCAAATCCACCTATTAGTGCATTTTAACTACCATTTTGGAGAGTGGAAACACTAATAACAAATATTGTCAAAGTTTAAGTTGTACTTGTATAACTCTAAAACTAATGCTTCTTGACTAAAAATTGACACTACCAACACATATAAGGGGATATATAACATATATTATCAGGTTCTTGGCCTCTCATTAGGCTTGGTTGACAAACCCACCACCCATTCTCGCCTCAAGAACACCATTCCTAATACAAGAATTTTTCAATTTTTAAGCCTAAGTTAAAACACACCCAAAATATAAATCATAAGACATTTACATGAACCATTAGATCCCTAAAATGTATATTTAATCCCTATAATCACAACTTGGATCACATAGGTGGAAGCTTTGAGAGAAATCTATGGAACAAGTTACAGTGAGGGGTAAAAAAATACAACTTTTTGGCATTGAACAAGCAACTTCTTGAGCTCCAATTTGTATTTCTAACTCCAAGACATACACCACAAAATATATCACTAAAATAACATCCAAATAGGCAAATTAAATGTTATCACACTCCTATGACATTTAAATCCACTTGAAAGTGCATTTTTAGTACCGTTCTAAACCACAAAAACACTAATAACAAATGTTTTTAAACTTAATGTTATGGTTATAAAACTAAAGTTTTGATGCTTCCTAACTAATAATTAATACTAAAAACATGTTTGGGGGTGGATAAAATCTAGGAATAGGTTCTTGGTCTCCCATCAAGCTTGATTGACAAACTCACCACCCATTTTAGCCTCAAAAACACCCTTCTTAATACAAGAAAAATGCATTTTTATAGCCTAACTTCAAACACCTATGAAATGAAAATTGTAAGTCATTTCCTAATATTAGATCATATCTAACTTGAGATTGTCGTAGCTTAAATAATATATAATTATTTATTGATAGTGCTAATTGCTGGGTGAATATTTTGTCAGTTAGTAGTCTGATTGAGCGAAATAGGTCTTATCATCCACAACAAAGGAGATTGGTTAGCCCACTATGTGGGTTTACTACATCAAAGGTGGAAAAATCTCTCCTCTCATCAAGGGGAGGTTCCCTATAAATACACAAGAGCTATATATACTATAAATATTTAGAAAATAACACTCAGGGGTGGGATACACCATCCATCTCTCTTCTTTCAAAGATCATGTTCACAAACAAAGCAAAAAATCTTGGTGGAAACACTGAAGGCACTTCTCTTGTTTTAGAAGTGTTCTTGTAGGAAACAACATGAGTTCTTTCAGGTAGGACCAAAAACTAGTAACACAAGTGCAGTAACTAGTAGGATGAAATAGAACACAAAGTTTCCACCTCAACTAGCCAAAGAGTATAACATAAAGGATAATGGGGGCACAAAGTCATCCCAGAATCCTCAGCATAGAGAAAAAAAACACACACACACACACAAAACAAATGTGAAAGTGCAAAGTCTTCCCGCAGTTGGATTCAAGACACCTTCCTTATTACTTTCAATAATTCTACTTGCCAAATTAAATAGATGAGAACACATTCAGAAGATAGACATAAGAATAATATCCTAAAATGATACAAGCCAAAATAGCACAAAGTCTGCAAACAACTTGCTTTCTCATTCAGATAAAATGAAATGAAATTACAATCTGAGCTCAAAGTCTCAGTATTCTCCTTTCAACTGGGCAAAGTTTCACTTCTATAAAAATGAAAATTATCCTTTACTAATGAGAGAAATTACAATCTTATAGAAAACTACACAAGGCTTGGCATTCCTTCCCATGGGACAGCCCATGCTACAGTCAACGTCTTCAATGCACCTTTAGTTTTGTCTGGAGGGACCATGCTAGGAATAGTGTATTACCATAACTATAGTGTGTCTATTCCTCTAATATGTCTCTTCTTAGTATGGAATGTCTGGTCCTTTTCTTGATATCTGTGTAGCTGTCCAATTTGTCATTACTTTATGGAAGAAAAACAAGCATGCGTCTTTGATTTGGTGCACTCAGAAGTCTAAGTCTACTTGATCCATTGTTTCACCTACTAGAAATAACTCTTTTGAAAATATTTTTGGTCCTTTGGTCTCACTCCTCTTTCCCCTATAGCAATTTGAGTCTTCGAGCTCCCTTTTCATCTAGTCACTTGGTTATTTTAAATTTTACACTCTAATTGAATTTCCACAAATTTTCCCTCACTTTCAATTTGACGTCTGAGGTACCGTCAATGGTCGCTAGCTACTTGAAATGTGTTTAACTTTGAACCCATGAACCATTTGAAAGTTCATTAGTTCATCACTTCATCAATTCAATCTATCTCTTTTGGTCCATCACTTCCCTGCTTAAGCACTTCTTTACTCTCTGGTTGAACCATCACTTTCATTGAACTTGCCTTTGGAATCATCCATGTTGTTTCTTTCTTTGCTTGAGGTTGCCTTTAAACTACTTGAAACTGTGAACCATTAAACTTTGAACTCTTTTGGTTCAAGATTCAATTGGTTCTTCCTTTGCCCATCACTTCCTTGTTCTCCCTAAGCTCTTTGATCTTTATCACATTTGGTTGAACCTTTGAACCTATGAGCTCGTTGAACCATTTGGTTCAACGGTTCAATGGTTCAATCGGTTCATTATTTGAAGCTCTTTGTGTCTAAGTCTATGAGGATTCCTTTTTGCGTCTTTATTTAGCCTTTAAAATGTCTTGAAGGGAAGGTGTCCCTTTGGGTCCTTGGAAAAGATCCTTTTTCTGACTTCAAGTGTCCCCTTGCAAGGGTATCTACCCTTCAAGACTTTTCAGGTAGCCTTTAGGCTTTAACTTCCCTGGCGGGTTCTTGCCTCTTTGGCGTGCTTTTGGCTTTCAGGTAATTTTAGTTGGGCTTTTCCTTCAGACAAAAATCCCAAAAGAATTCCTTTGGACAAAAATTTCAAAGGAATTTTGCCTTAAACATTTTATCAAGAAAAATATTCTCGAAAGAATTCTTTTGGCCTCTTTTACTTAGCCATTTTCTCGAGGGATTTCAAACTTTTGTCCACTTTTACTTACTGCCCTCCATAAGGGCACTTATTCCTTTGGCTTTGGGGTGGCCCCTTGAACCTACCAATTGAACCAACTGATTGAACCAACTTTTGGTTTAACGGTTCAATCGGTTCATTTGGTTCATTCTTCATTATTTGCCTAAGTCTTTTTAATCTTTTGCACCAAGTGTGTTGAACCAATTAGTCATTGAACCCATTGAATTGTTGAACTAAAATGGTTCAAGGTTCAACAATTCAATGGTTCAAGCCTTTGTTCTTTGAAGTTTGTCGATGGACATTTTTGATTGAACCAAGGCGTTGAACCAATCATGGAAATGACTAAGTGTTAGAAACTTTTTCTTTTGATTGAACTCACCTACAGAAGCCTTTGAACCTGCTGAACCTACTAATTTCAAGCATGTTGAGTCCATAAATTTTTCGAAAAGCTTTGAAAAATGAAGAACCCAAATGCTCAGAACAATTTTTGAAAAAGGGAGAGATGATTTTGGTCTGATGAACCAAAATAGTTCATAGGTTGTCCCAAAAATGTCACTCACTTTTGGGGACAACACTAACCACATGAATGTGTAAGCTTATCTGGCACCATTAATCTATAAAAAGATGTTAATAAGTAATTAAAAGTAAAAATTTGATGTACTACCTAGAAAATAAAAAACATTTTGTAAAATTGATTACATATACATTTGAAAAGTTAACATAACTATGTATTTCAATCCAATGAACTATTAGGATCTACTCTAACCTTGATAGTATCAAGAATAATTTCATTGTCTAACTCCCAAACTTTCCATAGTTTCTTGTTTAATGGGCTTCCATGATAATTTTATAATTGAATATTCATTACAAGAATCAAATTTGAATAGTGTACTATCTTTTTTTGCATTTAAAACTCTTTAAATAACCATTGATCTAAATATTTTATAATATATTATCAAAACCAAGTTCTAGTGACTACCACTAACCTTGTAGGATAGTCAATGTTTTCTCTATATATAACTGGGGAAGTCAATTTTTTATTTCTCTTTACACACTGACAAAAGTAGTAATCAGTGTCTTATTTATTATCCCCATTTGTAATAACTATAAAAACTTGCCCTATATTAAAAAAACCATTTTTAATGACTATATGTAGATATATAATGAGAATAAATTTTACATAATGAAAATTCTTCTACCTAGTTGTACTAGATCAGATACGTAGTCAAAGTCATCTGATAATGTAATATTTATAAGTTGCAATTCTAGAATTTGATATATGTTTATTGGAATTAGAGGTTTGGAACTCCAATCATCCACCCACTCTTGTGATTCACACTCATTCCAAAATGATTCCATGCATATAGAATAAAACAATGCCAAGTGTCTCATATATACATTCCAAGAACTTGCATTTGATCTACAAAATGAGTGGTCACTTGAACACATTAGAGTCATATAATCCTAATAATTTACAAAGTATTCTTCTTCCATTACCCTAAAATGTCTACAAACATTAGAATTTAGTTGAGAACCATGACACATGTTCTGATTAAACCATTTAACCATAATTTTTGCATATGTCAAATGAACACCCTCTTCAAATTTTAACTCCTCCCTTACAATAGCTCTTTTTACAAATGTTGAATCACTATCATGCTCCCCCTTTCCATGTCCAACCTTAGTGAAACTCCAAATGTGTTCTACATTAGTGGTAATTTTCATCCTACCCAACCATTAAAATATCTATGAATTTTTGAATTATAATGTGAAATTATTTGACTAAAGATAATGTTGATTGAAAGTAATGTTCCTCTGACTCAACTATTCATAGAAATTTTAAAAATAGCCTTTCATATACTCTTAAAAATGTGATCTATCATCATTGATATATAAATTGTACTCCCTTAATATTTTAATTTATTATTCTATATTATCATATGCATGCATGAATATGGTAACTTGTGGTGAGATACAATACTGTGATTGAACTTCCATTTTGGGTTTGAATGTGTATTTTTTAGCAAAATCAACTACTAAAATAATTGACGCAAGTGGGAATGTATCCTTGCTTATATTTAAATGTTCATCTAATAAACTAGTTTTGTATGCGTGCCTTGCATGCTCATAAACAATCGTTTCCCTAAATTTGACCTAAAATTAAGAAATAGGTATCTTTTTTGTAAGAAGCTCACACCTTCTATATTCTTTGTCATCTTTTACTTGATAAGTCACTAATTTATATTTGCTTAAACCAACTAATTTTTATCCAATTATGCTTGGAATACCCTAATGGATACATTTTTTAATTTTGGCAATCTACCATAAATGGTATAATTTGTATTTAAACATGAATTGTTGTAAAATAATTGTCCATTAGGTCTTTTATAAAACATAGTTGGAATAAATTACCTGGTTGATTTTGGTGGTAATTCAATGCCACATTCTTGCAAAATGTCATTAGTATTCAAAGTATAATGAATATGGCAAAAAGTATCATAGTGCATTGAAAATTCAACATGTTTCCTACAATTAAAAGTGGTACATGTGTGATTTATTTTAATATAATTTTTTTCCATCTCAAAATATCTTTGACAAATAGAAATTTGTGGATGTTTTTCCAAAAAATTAGAGTACAATTGTGTTTGAGTCATATCTAATAAATATTTTGGATGTGGTTCATGGTTATGAGAACCAACTCTCATTTTCACAACATCTCTTATATTGGGTAAAACTCTTATATTGTCTTTCCAAAATTGAGCAAATAACTATTTCATGGTATCGGTTATAGCCTTGTACTTTCATGGAATTATACCAAAGAATACCTTGAGCTCATTGGTATTAGGTTATTTAAGTCTTTCACATCTTTCAATTGCTTTCATTATTATTTTTCTATTTATACTAAGTGTTCATCTTATTTTTGAAACTATTCATATTTTCCCTATTTTTTCACTTACTGCATAAGTTATCAGTATATGTTGGGAAGCATTACAATCTTTGGTGCATGATTTTGGGCCTATAGTATGATATGCATTGTGTATTTTTTTAACAATTTCATTGTTTTCATCATATATGTTATATGTTATTAGTCCTAATGTGTACATTATAGGTCTCATCTTAATTAATTTTATTAATAAAACAAATAATTGACATTTTTGACTATCATAATCCAAATTATGAAAGAAAGTATCCCAATGTTTATAAGCTAACATTATTGAATGGTGACCATATATTTCGTTATGATTGGTTATAAAATATTTTCATCGACTTCAATTAAGTACTTGTATTTTCTATGCACAATTCATGGAGGTGTTGGTAATGGTGGAATTTATTGAGAGAGTGTTTCAAAATTGTTATTACTTTCATTGTTTAGAGGTGGGATGGATGACATTTACTTCATTGTTTATTTATTTAGTATATGTTTCCATGAAATTTTATTAATGGTTAATTTAATCATTAGTTGGTTCCATCAAATTTTCTTCATTCATGGGGGGTGAAGCATTATACATAGACTTATCATCAACAAAATCAAAAACTTGGAAATTTGAATGTAAACATCCAATATTAACTAATTTATTATTTTCCATTTAATTATTATTAATTTAATTATGGTCAATTTAATCATTTTTTATTTCATTATTGTCAATTGGCTCATTATCTATGGCATTTGGTTTATCCGGATTAGGACTTGTACCTTGTCTACCATGAAGTTTTTATATTTGTATATTATGTTCCTCTCTCGAATATTCTAATTCCTTTGGTGTTTTGTTCTTTAATATATTCCTCTTCTTTGAACCTGATCTATCACCCATCAAGGACTATTCACAACTTTTCAAAGGTTGGATCAAGTAAATAGGTACTGCAAATCTCAAATAAGTATGCAAAGATTGTTTATGGGGATAAAATTATTGATTTGGTTTAAAAATAGTCATTGATAAGTGATTTTAGTCTAAAATAATAATAACAAGATCATGTTATATAATGCGATCACATTATATAATGCAACTATGTTATTAGATAACACGATCACATTAAATAATGTTTTCACATTATCTGTTGTACAAGATTTTGATTCATCTAACATATTGAGAAGCATACACTAATAATAACATGATCGTGTTATGTAATAACATGATCATGTTATTATTAATAATATTTTGGGGTTAGTAATTAGAATTAAGAACTAAGTGTTACCTATATTAAGAATAATGTGATCATGTTATTAAATAATGTGATCACATTACACTAAATATAGATTAGGGATTATCGAGTAGGGATTAAGACATTAGTTCATAAGGTTTAGGGTTTAGTGATTAGGGATTATGGATTACAAATTATGTTTTAGGGATTAAGGATTATAATTTATGTTTTAGGGTTTAGGTATTATGGATTAAAGAATATAAGGTTTAGGTTTAAGGGTGTATGTAAAGTCTAATCATTTTGTGCCATCTCTGAACCTATTTTTTACTACAAAAGATGTTAATTGGGAATAAATCTATTGGTAAATAGGGAAAGTTTTTGGTTTACAATTTAGGGTATAGTGTTTAGGGCTTATGCTTAGTGTACACATGGTTAATTTTAAATATAATTCTTAGTATAAATGATGTTAATTTGGGATAAAATGATTGGTTTAGGGTTTAAAGAGTTTATATTTAAGTTTTAGAGTTTAGGGATTAGAAAATTTAAGAATTAGGGATTTGGGTATAGGTTTTAGGGTATATAATGTACAATCATGATGACATTGGGGTAAATTAGAGCTAATCAATGCCAAAATAACCCCAAATTATTTCAGATGCACAACTAGATTGGTACTGTAAAGGTTAAGTTTTATCCATAGGTTTAAAAATGTATTTTGTGACATCTCATGATAAAATTAGTTATATCATAGTGCATTTATATTTATGGCATGTAGTAGGCATTAGTGCATAGGGATTATAATTGATGTTGTAGGGATTAGGTATTAAGGCATAGGGTTTAGGTTTAAGGACATGCATATAAATTGTCTAATCACTCTATGCCATGTGAACCTAATTATTACTATGAATGATATTAATTAGGACTAAATAAATTGGTAAATAGGAAAAAAATTAGGGTATAGTGTTCAGGGTTTATGGTTTAGGGATTAGGTTTTAATGTATTTATGGTTTAGGGTACACAAGGTCAATAACAAAGATAATTGAGGATAATTTGAATCACTTGGACGCATTTGTGAATATAAAATGTGTTTTTGGGTTGTCATTATACCCTAGATGTCATCATGTAGATTGAGTGAATTAGTCAAATGCGGTAATCAATCATGTGATTTAGGCCAATGCAAGTCTAAATGATGTTTTTTTGGGCTAAAATGATTGGTTAAAGGTTTAAAGAGTTTATAATTTTGGTCTATAGTTTAGGGATTAGAAATTTTAAGGATTGGGGATTAGGATAGAGGTTTTAAGGTATATAAGATATAATCATGAAGGTAATTGGGGAAAAATTGAGCTCTTTGAACCTATATCTGTGAGTAAAGAATGTAGTTTGGAGCACAATTAGCCCCCACATCATCATAGATTGAGTCAATTAAGTTAATTATGGTTTAATGAGTGATGAAATTTTGACCAAGTTCATCCATATGAACCTAATTCTTACTATATATGAATGATGTTAATTGCAGATAAATTTATTAGTTTAGGGTTTAGGGTCTATAATTTAAAGGGTTTAGGATTTAAGGCTTATGGATTACATTTTAATGTCAATGGTATAGGGTTTAGGGTTTAAGATATCAGATATAAGGTCTAATCAATAAGATAATTGAAGAACATTTGAGTTGCTTGTTCACCTATTTATGATAACTACCTTCATGTTTGCATTTATAATAAAAATAGGGTAAATTATGCCATATACATGTTTCATACATGTTATACACATGATTGATCCATAATTTTGGTTTAGGGGCTTAATTTTTCCTAGATCACACTCCTAATTATACAAATTGACTAATTCGATCAATTTATGATATTAAATTGATCTTTTAATTTTGCCCTAAATCATATCTTACTATTGAATGGGTTTAAATTGACCTCAAAAGAATCCTCAATTAAAATAATCAACTAACTCTTCCTCTTTGGTTAATTAGGTTGAGGGGGCTTGAAATAGCCAAAATTTACTTAAGATGCATAGCTAGATTGGTACTCCAAAGGCTACATTTTGTCCATAGGTTTAAAAAATACACTTTATTACATCACGTGATAAAATAAATTATATCATATGGCATGTACGTTTATGTCATGTAGTAAGCATTAGGGCATAGGGTTTAGGCTTGAAGACTATACTATTAATGTCTAATCATTCCATACCATGTTCAAACCTAATTTTTACTACAAAAGATGTTAATTGACACTAAATCAATTGGTAAATAGGGAAAGTATATGGTCTAAAATTTAGGGTATAGTGTTTATTTTTTATGGTTTAAGGCTTAGGTTTTATTTTATGTATGGTTTAGGTTACACGGGGTCAATCACAAAGATAATTGAGGATAATTTTAATTACTTCGACCCATTTGTGACTATATAATGTATTTTTAGGTTTTCATTATACCTTGGATATCATCATGTAGATTGAGTGAATTAGCTAAATGGGGTAATTACTCATGTGATTTAGGCCAAAGTGAGCCATGTGAGCTTAATTCTTAGTCTAAATGATGTTAATTTGGGCTAAAATTATCAGTTTAAGCTTTAAGAGGATTATAAGTATGGTTTAGAGTTTAGGAATTAGGGCTTAGGGTATAGGTTTTAAGGCATATAAGTTATAATCATGATGGTGATTGGGGTAAATTTAATCTCCTTAAACTTAGATATTTGAATAAAGAATGTGAATTTGGGATCAATTATCTCCCACATCATCATAGATTGAGACTAGAGAGTCAATTGTGGTAAAGAGTGATGCAATTTTAACCAAGCTCATCCCTATGAACCTAATTACTACTATATATAAAGGATGTCAATTAGGAATAAATTTATCCCAGGAGCCTATAGGAACCTCAATGTAAGGAATTTCATCCATATGATATCAATTGGGGATCCAAGTGCTCACCATATTTAAAAAATAAGTATTTTTTCAATTTGATATGCAATTATGTCTAAAAGAGCCATGTGCAAGGAATTTCATTCATATATAATTTAAATTGGGGCCTACTTGACCTTGATTGCATACCATATTGAACCTAATGAGTTAGGTTCCAAATGATACATTATTGGGGTGAACCAAGGCTTTACCAAGGAATTGTGTCAACATAATTCTAATTAGGACCCTAATTTCACACCTTATTAAAATAATTGAGTGTTTGATTCAATATAATATGAAATTAGGTTTAATTTAACCCTCTCTAAGGAATTACATCAATCTAATAAAAATTAGGATTCTAATTGTGCACCAAATTCAATTAAAAGAATGTTTGGTTTAATATGATATGAAATTTAGTCCAAAAAGGCCTTGTGTAAGAAATTTTATCCTTATACTATCAACAGGGGCTTCTGTTGATCCCAAATACATAGCATATTGAATTAACCAAATATTTAATTTAGTTGAATATGTAATTATGTCCAACCAAGGCTGATGAAAGTAACTGAATACATCTAATGTCAATTATGAATTTGTTAGCCCTGATTGTAAACTATATTCAACTAATCATGTATTTTTTTTATCTTATACATAATTAGGTCCAACTAATCCTCATCAAAGTAATTTTATCCATATAGTGTTTATTGGGTTCCATTAGCCCTGATTGCACACTATATTGAACCAATTGAGTATTTAGGTGCAATATGAGATGTGATTGGGGCCACTCAATCCCCAAACAAGGAATTATATCCATCTAATGTCATTTGGTGCTCTAATTACACCATATTAAATCAATTCATATTTTTTTAGTACTATACACAATTGGGGATAACCAAGTCCTATGTAATTAATTATTTCCACCTAATATCAATCACGGTAATTTTTCACCCCATGTAAGGAATTGTGTCCATCTAATGTCAATCATGAATATTTTTCTCTAATTTTACATCATATTTAACCAATTGAGTATTTTCTTCAATATAATCTATAATTAAGAGTAATTGATCCCCATGCAAGGAATTCCTTCAATATAATGTTAATTAGGGATTTGATGACACACCATATTAAACTAATTTAATTTTGAGTTTAATCTAATACATAATTAGGTTAAATGAGCCCTGAGAAAGGAATTAGGTCCATATGATGATAATTGGGTCTTTAATTACACACCATATTATAAAAACCAAGTATCTAGTTTAGTTTGATATGTAATTGGTGTCAACCAAGCTCCACCCAAGGAAATATGTCCATGTAATATCAATCATTGAATGCTATCAAATCTTAACAAGAACAATGGTCCCAAATAACAATCTTAATCAACCAAACTTTGATCATAAAACTGTTAGGCTTAGTGGCTCCTATTTAGGTTTTAGGGTGTTGAGAATATATAACATGATCATGTTATTAATTAATGTGATCATGTTACTAATATAGTTAATCATGCGATAATATCAATAATGTAATCATAGTATTTGAATTTGAATTCAATTCCCATGCCTTTTATCATTGGAATGGCTTATATTCCCAAGCCAAAGGCTTAGACTATCAATGTATAGTCGAGTTTTAAAAGTTATGATAAAAAAATAAACAAATTTAAACTTTTATTTCTAAATACACTATTAATTTCAACATGAAAATTGAAAAACATAATACCGTTGTGATGAGCACACTCTCATCTTTTAAAAATATGATTTTTATGATTTTTGGACTAATTTAAGGTTTTAAACTATGTTTATTTCTATCTATACATTTTTTAAGCCACTAAATGTCATAAACATACACACCTATACATGTTTGCATAATTTATATTTGTTTAATCCAAGTCAAAAATTGGTTATATGGTCACAAACTAGACCTAATTCTACACATACTTAAAAAAATTGATTTTCATTTTTTTGGAGTTAGTTAGGTGCATCGCATGGATGGCTATCCATTTTTTATCAGAATTTAGGATCTATTTACTTGTAAAATTCATAAAACAAAAATTATTCATTGAGAAAAATAAAAAATAAATATAGGTTACAAACTACAATATCTTATCTAAATTTTCCTCAAAAGGTTTCAAATAATATTAAACACTACTCAAAAAATGGTGTGCCACACAACGATCTATCTACTTTGTTTTCTAAAAAAATAAGAGTTAATCTTCAAATTTTAGATGTTTGACCTAGTTATACTTAGCCATTTTTTTTAAAAAAATATTTTTTTATAAACTATACTCAAAATTATACATTTTCTAAAAGAACTCAACTAGGAAGCCATTAGGGCCAGGAGCCTTTGCTTTTTTTAACTAAAACACCACATCCTCCAACTCCCTCAAGGAAATAGGTTTAAGAAGAGAAGCATTCATATCCATAGTCACTAGAGAGGGAATACAAGCCACGATAGAGGATTCATCCTCACTAATAGGTGGGGTATCTTCAAAAAAGAGAGCAGAGAAAAAATGAACTGCCTCACTAGAGATCCCTGAAGAGGAAGAAAGAACAGAGTCCTCAGGAGAGCAGAGAGAAGAGATAAAATTATCTTGTCTTCGTGCCTTCACCAATTTATGAAAGAAGGAGGTGTTCATGTCCCCTTCCTAAAGCCAATCAACATGGGCCTTCTGTTTCCAAAAAAATTCCTCATGAAACTTCCATTCCTCAAGGTTTTTCACCACACTGACCTCAAGTCTGCTTAGATTCACATCAAAACCTTGGTCCCAAATCTACCTAGTAATAGAATCCAAGCACTCTTGGGCAACCCTTTTTTGCTGAAACATGTTGCTAAACTGATACTTATTCCAATGTTTCAATTTATACTTCACATATTGAAGCCTCTTCATAAAAGAGTACATTATTATACCAAAAGTAGGTCATCCTACAGTCCACCATCTAGAAACCAAGTCAAGAAGACTCTCCTCCCTGAGCCACATAAGCTTAAATCTAAAAATTTATTTCTTAGGATGATCAGTGAAGCGGGCAGAGAATTTAATCAGCCAATGGTCGGATCCTTTCCAATCTAAAATTTCATAACTTGACAGCCACTTGTCACCTACCCAAAAACAAGACACAAGAAACCTGTCTAACCATTCAGAGATAACATCATCTCCAAGCCTCTTATTATTACAAGTAAACATGCCATTTGAAGGTTTAATATCCACCAACTAGAGTTCAGCCAAATTCTCCCTTAGAAGATCTTAAGAGGGGTCCAAACGAGGCACACCCACCCTTTTTCTCCTCGAGGGAGGCAATTGCATTGAAATCACCTGCCATAATCTAGGGGAGGAAAGGATCCAAAGATCTATTGATATGTGACGATAGGAGATTCTTTCTAGGGACATCTATTGGAGCATAAATGTTAAAAATAAGAATTCTTTCTCCTGTCTCCAAACTAATTACAACCAGAGAGATAAAAGATCTACTAGAGATCCACCAAATAAGGGAAATTCATCGAGGATCCCAAAGGCAAGCAAGACCCCGTGATCTACCTTGCACACCCACAAACTAGCAACACCCTATGTTCCAAATCTTAGAAACAAACTGCATCATAACATCCATAGATAACTTTGTCTCTTGAAGGAAAACCACATCTAGAGAATGAGCACTAACCAAGTCCTAAATAGCCTTTTGTCTAGGGATGCTATTCATACCCCTTACATTCCAAGATAACATGATCATCACGAAGGGTGACAGAAGTGAGTATCTAATGTCTTCACTAACCTAGATTCCACCAATGTCTCTCCAACTTTCTCCTAATCCTTATTCTTCCCCACCTTTTGGGGCTTATCAGGAGCACCCTTTCTCAAAGATTTTTGTTGTAGACCCATAATAGATGAAGAAGAGATGGCTTTTTTCTTACCAGGGTCTTCCAAACCCAGTCCACTAGCTAACCTCATCATTTCATCCAAAGAGGCCATGGGGGTTTACACCAAACCATAAGGATCCATAAACCCAACATCAAGGGGAGAAGCAACTGAATCCATCACCACCCCAAAATCCACCATAGGATCAAGGGCTGAGGTAGTGACAAGCAAAGACCCAGAGTTAAGATCAACGCTTCAACATGCATGTCAGAAGAAACCCCCTCCTCATGGGCTAACTCATTCAAAGCCTCAAACTTGTTAAAATTCTCCTCCTCTTGATGATCTTAAAGAGTCCTCTTCTGACCCCAATTCTTGTTTCATGCCTTAACTAGCACAAAACCATCTTTATCCGGTACCACCCCCTGCATGTGTGCTTTACCCTTTTCTACCCTTGGAATAAATGAAACCTTCACATTATCTAAACCATGAGCACCCAAGGCACGAGGGCATCTCCTTAGAAGATGGCCATACTCATGGCATAGCTGGCACCTAAAAGGTAAAGTCTCATAGTCTACCTATTGAGTCCAAGAGCTAGACCCAACAGTGAGATCAATAAAATCTGGCAGAGGCTGGCTTAGGTCAATCTCCACATAGACCCAGGCATAAGAAAAAAAATTCTTCTCTAGTGTTTGCTGAGACGGGCCAATAGGCTTCCCTAGTAGCAACGCAATTGATTGTAGAATATCCTATCTCCAACATTCCAATGACAATCGAGGAAAACATACCCACATCAGCACCTTTGAGCGTAGCTTCTCTACCAAATTAAATCCTACGTGCCAAGGCTTCATGAAGAGTCTAACTTGATTATAAAAGTAAGTCCCTCCCTCAAAAATCTTGTTACAATAAGAGATACGTGAAAAGACCACCAAAAAGAAGTTATTCATAGCTAGCAAGATTTCAAATTCACCTTCTAGATTCCATGAATTGTGAATCTAGGGTTCCAAAAAAGGCATCAAAATGCTCAATCCCATTAATTTGTAGATTAAAGCATATTTTCTATAATACTCCAGGGCCTCAGCTACCACCTTTGTTTGAGTCACCAGCTTCAGACGAACTTGAACTCTTTCCAACCATCCATTTATCTTATGAAATTTCAAAGCACCAATGCTAAAAACTCTAACATCAGGTGGGGGTGGATGAAGAAACCCATCACCAACCCTAGCCATAGCAACATCCTTAGAAGTCTCACCCAAAAGCATGAACCCTGCCATTAGAGAAACCCTCGTGCCCCACACTAGCGCTAAACAAAGCATACACGCTGGAAAAAAAACCCCCCCAAAAGCTAAAGACCCACCCCTTTTTTGGAAACATCCCCATAGGGCCTGATCTGCAAAGAAAATCCATGGGCTATAGAGATTAAACACCTACAGACCATGACTTGCTATAGGTCGTGGGACTGCTCAGAGCTCCTGCGCGCTCGCTCACTCCATCCGCCTTTGTCTATCAAAAATAATTGATAAAATTTACTATAAATAAAGTGCATAAGTTTTTAGACCAATTTACAAACCACATTGAAATATTTATCAATAAATTCTAAAGAAAAATTCTTTGATTTTTACATGCCAATCTTTATAATTTGTGTAATAATATGAAAATTCAAATATATTTTAATTGGTTACTTACAAGCATATAATTTTACTTACACCATTAATGGCCTCTTTGATTTTAGTACCTATGTGGGTTGAGTTTCCCTTCCTTAACCTCGCTTTTAGGCCCGTCCTGAAGGAAATCATTGCCCAAGTGGGTAGAGTCATTTTGTGCAAAACTAATAATGAACAATTTATAAATCTTAGAATTTATTCTCTTGCATGCATTGAGATGGACCTCTAATAGCCTCTTCCTAATTATATCAAGTTAATTGGTCATGTTTCTCAAGTCTCACAACCTATGATTTTATTGAACAATGCTTATCAAATAGATTTTTAGGTAAAATTAGATCACACCACCAACTACCTAGTGTTCTCAAAGAATTCAACAATTCACCCTCTAGAATATTATAATCTCAAGCTTGACAATATTATTAAGTTAGTCAAGTCACACTTCTAAAATTATTGACCTCATGCAGTCACCCCCAACACCTTACCATAGTCTCATTTGAACATGAAGAACCCATATAGTCAGCATCTATACATAAGGATGTTGATATGGAACAAGGGTGGCATGTGGTTATAAAAAGGAAGGAACTCAATGACCCTAGAATAAATATTCAATATAGACTCCATTATTAGACCCATTTTTTATAACAAGTGTGCATATGATAAATTCCCCCACATATTAATAAATAATGTTCTCACTCTTATATAATAATGGGGTATCTACCTCTAACTCAGACATTAATAAATCGATTCCTCTTAATAACCAGCTACTAGCCCTAAATGCAAAGACATAAGAATGTGTTCCACTTTATCAATCAAGTGTAACATAATTTATTGAAAACTAATGGGTTTATCAATCCCTAACCCATGTTTTAGATTAATAATACTATAAATATCTAGCACCCTAGCATGTTTTTTACTCAGTATGCAAAGGTTTGGGGTTTATAAAAGAGTAACAAATCAAAAAATTATTGAATGATTAGACATTTATTCAATCAACTCATTATGATGGAAATGGTAGAGTTATGTTTAGTGTCACCACTTGAATCATCAAATTTATTATTCAACAAGGGGAAGATCCTTCCGATCATTGTATTTGGATCATTTTCCATGTTTAAAATATAATTGTTGGTTTATTTTTGGTGTGTGTATCTAACGATCATCATGAATGCACACACCTTTGAAAATGGATAGGAGATAACCTTCGCCCTAGTAAGTGGGTTGTTGGATGTGACTTTAACATGAGAGAAAATAAGATAGACTAAAGTTGGCTTGGTGATTAAATAAACTATCCCTATTCAAATTTAGGACTTGGCATTATTTCAGGAACTTATTAGGGTTTTTTGACACCATACATGGGAACTTTTATAATTAGAAGGAACACTATTTTTCATGGTCAAATTGTAGATCATGTCTTGATAGAAAATTCAAGCATATGGAAAAAAACATATTTATGCCCAAATCTTCAAGTCACTTCCTTCTCTTGAGGGAAAATGGTGCATGTGAAACTTATTATCACTTTATCTTACCATATTCATATTAATATGTAACTTTATCTTATTGGTGGTGGAGATAGTTATTTAAATTTTACATACAGACTTAGTTTGACTCATTAGAACAATAAGGATTGTATTTTTTCCCTTATTGATTTTTGGAAACAAACACCTAGATCCTTTAGTGGTAATAAAAACTTGAAAAATGCCTTTATTTTCTTTGATATTATGGTCAAAATGTTTTCTAGGGCAAGAAAAGGGAGGAAAGGTATCTAAGAATAAGGCTTTAGAAAGTACATATATTATTCTCTAATCCTTTGGATGAAAACCTTCAAAGGATAGGGATTGTTGTGTAAAATAAAATAAGATAATTTAATCTTGAATGGACATAAGTGGATAAAATATGATTATATCTTATTTTGATTAATGTGGGAGATAAAGGCTCTGAGTTATTATTTTAGTAATTTAAGCACAAACACCAAAAAGAAAGGATAATGTCCATATTAGACCATAATATGATCTCATTATCCTCTTTTGTTAGAATTAAATATGAATTCATCAATCATTATAAAACTCGCTTCATTGCTGAGAATGTGTATGATGTTTCCTACATTGAATTGAGTAATGTAGTGATCCATTGTATTCCCACATAGATCATGCAAGACATGTGTGATCACCATGGTAGGGATACGATCCCAAATTGATTGGAATACACTCTTTTCTCTATGCCAGATGAAAAATGACCCAAATTAGAAGGCTTCCTAGCTGGATTATTCAATGACATGTGGCATCTTATTTATGATGACTTTTACGATGTTTTATCAAGGCTAAACAAGCTAGCTCCCTCGATACCTTTATCAACAAGGGGATTATAAATGTCATTCCTAAAGGTATCTATGAGAAAGATAACACAACCAATTAGTGACCCATTACTCTCCTTAATAGATCTCTTACAAGATCATTCTTAGATTTATTTCTCATTGTTTTAAAGTAGTGGTGAAAGAGATTTTTAGGCTTGATAAAACAATATTTATTGATGGGAGGTTCATTCTATACAATCTGAAATTGGATTTGGAATCTTGAAAATGGGCATATAAAATATCCAATACTAGCTAATTGTTAAGCTTGACTTTGACAAAGCTCTTAAGAGAATCAAACAGTTGTTTATTGTTAATATGTTAAGTTGGCTGGGGTTTGAAAAAATAATGATTCACCACATTAAAATGTTTTTCAATGATTCCTCATCTATACTTTTATTGAATGGTTCTTTCACTAAATCCTTTGTGCTTCAATGATCCATTTTCCAAGGTTGTCCTCTAATTCTTTTTCTATATGTTTTGGCTATAGATGCTCTTGGATACATTAAATGGCAATACAAATTTAGTGAAGTTAAATGGCAACACCTTGGACTTTCTATTTGGAAGTCCAAAGTTAATGTCATGGCTCTAATTGTAGCTTGGTGGCTACTCCTTCACAAAATGTATATTGGTGACAACATCCAATTTATTACCATCAACCCTCTCAAGTGTCCAATTTTTAATCTTCTTTAGTCTATCAATTATATATTTTGGAGATGTAAGTTTTCTAAAACATATGGACTAATGTACATAATGACTTACCTGATATTTTCAGACATATGTTATTTTAGAAACACTCTCTTCTAAGATTTAAATTTTTACATAATCCAATCACTAATTTTTTGAGGAAGTTGATTATTGGGCACTTGTGAAAGAAAAGATGCATTGTTGTGTTTAATAACCCTTGTATTCCATTTTGAGCTATAATTCAAAATATTTGTTTTAGCTTTAGTTTACAATTACATATTAATTTCAAGGTACTTAAGAAAGATCTTATCTACAGCATTGAATTAAAATAAAAAATGAAAAAAGTTTGAAAATAAAATATAAAATTTGAAATTGATCAAACTAATTTTAATGTTGAAATTGTAATTGCTCAAATCTTGCGTCTTATGTTGTTGTTGTTGTTGTTGTTATAAACTCTTATAATATTATAACATCGAAAATATTCAATTAAAAATAAAATAAACTAATTGTTTTGAGTGATATCAATAGCACCTTCCCTTAACAAGGGATTGCTACTTTGGACAAGGTGACAAATCTATAAAAATAACATTATTGTACATTGTTATTATAATGCTAAAAAGATGTTATTGAGCGGGGAATCCCCAAGATTTGCCTCACGGTTTTACGGATGTTCAGTGGTTTTCCATAGCAGATTGTGAGTGGCTGACAGTCGGGTGACTCTACTGAGTGGTTGACAGTTTTTTTGGTTGGCTGTGTATATGTTGGGTCCTTTGCTCATCGTCGTCTTCCGTATAAACAAAGTGAAAAAGTAGTCAAGATGATGAAAAGAGGCGAGTGTGAGATGATCATATCAGATGGACTGACGCACTATTCACGTTTTCTGTCGACACATGGGCCCTACAATTTGCCAGTGACTATTCTTCCTAAGGGAACATATGTTAACGGAGAGAAGCATTTATTCTTGGCGAAGCAGTCAATCAGGATAAGCTGCATTTAAGTTAGAATAATTAAAGTAGCACGAGGTGAAGGAGCACCAGAAGAGCAAACAAATTCTACGCTTAAAGGATTCAAACAATTGTCATATCTCTAAGTAAAGGAAATTCCTTAACCAGACTTTTGCGATTGGTAAGAATAAGAGCGAAAAGAAAAGAATAGAAACAAAGAATGATGAGAATGGCACAAAAAAATGGAGTAGAAGGGTTCGATCCCTAAAGCTAACCCTGATCAAATTATCGAAGAACAAAACAAAGATAAGGAAAAGGAACAGGGAAAAAAACCATTCCCTATGCTTGGAATTTGATTGTTGATGTTTTAGGAAATGATAAAATGTTTGATGTCATGTGGCAGGCGGTTAAGTCCAGGGATAATTTTGCTTTTTTTTTACTTGCTACACCATGGCGGATAATGCGAACGAGGCAATCATGTCGTTTGAGATTGCGGAAATTTATGGATGCCCACAGGATGTTGGGGCGTTCAATTGTCTTCTGTGTGCTCTGTGTAGGTATAAGCAATTGGTCAAGGAGGGAAAAGTGGTGAAGGCGAAACCGACGTTTGGGAAGATGATTGTGTGGCGGCCTATAATTCATTCTTGGGTGTACTCAGCAAGGGGGGACAAGTGGATGAGAGCAGGGATTACTTTCCGAACAAACACTTGTTGGTTGCATTGGAGAATGTTAACGCCATATTAGCACGATTCTGGCAAAAAGACAAAGACAGGTGGCCTGTTCTCATAAACTAGTTTGAATTTCCTCACACTTAATGATAATAATATTATATATTTTTGTTATACTACCAAACGGTTTAACATTTTATTTTAATTTGTTGATGTTTTATGAATATTTTAGATTAAAAAATGCAAAGGGGTGTGGAATGAGATGTCTTTTAACTAATACAGTTCTTTTTATACACGATCAAAACCCTGACATGCAACAGACACAATCATTCATTGTCTCATTCATATATATATATATGATATTTTAATATATATCATATTAGAATATTAATAATATGTATTATTATTTTTATAATTAATATTATTTCTAATTTTTATTATATAATATTTTAATATATATTGTATTAATTTTTTAATGAAATATATTTATATAAATCATAGTTATATATTGAGTAATTTAAAGAGTTTGGTGGAAGTCGCAGATTATATTGGTAGATGTTATACATCATACAATTTTGTGCATATATATGTTCAGGTTTCTTCAAGTCCACTTTTAAAATATATTGTTCTTCCCCTCATTATCACCATATCTTTTTCAAAAATAGTGTAAACGCACCATAACATTTACCACCTTATTAACCCTTTACACCATGAATCGACGTGTAAATAAAAAAAATGCAACAACAATAATACTATGTAATAAGAAATACATGAAAAATTAAATTAATGCTACCAATGAATTATTAATTCTAAAGAAAAATAAAATATAAAAAAATAACAAAACATTACGTAAAGCATAAAACATAGAGCTCATATAAAAATAGCTATAAAAAAAAGATTTAAAAAACAACTACTCGTAAAAAGATGTTACAAATGACAACGCATGCTCCCTGTTGACACCTAAAAACGAAAAAATAACATCCTTTTCACCATTCCTTGTCCCATCGAAAAAACTACTAACATTAAAGTCTTTTTGTAGGAGCTCCGTGTAGTTGTAGGCAATACTTGCTTCCAGTTACAATATGTTAGGATACCAAAAACTGTGCTTTTATAATCATAGCTTTACTTTCCCTTACCTGCAACGTATTCCACACATCTTCCCAAAACAAAGCGAGTGGAGTATTTTTGTATACAAATCAGGATCATGAATTGAACAACACCGTACCTACACACTATAAACACCCTGTGGAGATTGTTTTGAAAAGTCTGTCGGACGCAAATGTAAACGTATGGAAGCATTTTGGTGGTTCAAATGTGTGTCCGTAAGTCGAGCATGCGCTGGGCGAAGATGTTTGAGGTTAATCTGGAAAGGGGCGCATATCGCTCAAATTTAAATAGTTTTATCATTGCATTCACACTTCTATATTTTTTAAATAAATGGAGTCTAATGCATAAAGATTTAGAACATGGAGTGTAATTTTATATAAAATTAACTTGAATATTATTTGTACAACATTTGAATTATGTTGTAATATAAATATAATTTTGCATGTGTTAAATATAAATCGAGTTTTTTTTTTTTTTAGGTTTATTTTGACAAATCGTTCTCTTAGGGATTTGTTATATGGTTATTTCATGTATCATTGTCTTGTTCACTTCTACATTAGATTAATTTTGTGATATTTTTAATATTAAATTTTAATTATTTTGGTTTCAAATCTACTTTTGTAAATGGTCTTCAATTAATTTGTAGTCATTATTGTTGTTGGTGTTGGGAAGAATTGTGTTGAATCAGGTCTGAAAGTTTGTCCCTAAAATTTTTGATGAGGTACAAATTCAAAATATCCTTCTTAACCTTTTGTTTATTTTCAACTAGATGATGTATAAAATATTTTTAAATAGTATGAAAATAATTGCTTTATTACTTACTATGTCGGTCACAACCCCTCTAAATATTCTATTAACGCATGGATCAAACACTATTAGCAACCTTTGGAATTAAATATAATGGGGTTCACATCCTCACCAAGGATCTTTTTCATTTTTTTTCTTCAAGGAACATTCATAATTGAAATATTTACTTACTAAATTGAGTTATTGGTTTTTTTAGAATACTTTTATGATAGCATCCTTGTGGTCTTGTTACTTTAGGGCCTCTAGGAAAAATACCTTCAAGGTGTTAGTTTTTGTTGAATTACATGGTATTCCAATCCCTTTGTGGTTTTTTATTTCTAATATTGTCAAATCCATAGAGAATGTGTTTTATAGAGAGATGGAAAATAAATATTGTCCATATCCAAAAAAGTGCATTTGTGTCGAAGTTAATTTAACAAAAAACTTGAAAGAGTCTACATTATTCAAATAGGGACTAAAGGGTTTTCACAAAAAATCAACTGCATCAACCTTTTGAACACATTTTTTTGTCAATCACTCAACCATAGTATTAGCGACTATCCCCTCATGGTTCATTGAAGGCTGACAATCACGTAAAACCAACTGAAAAGAAAATTTTGGTTGAAAAAATAATGGGTGGAATACTGTTACAAACAAAAAGTGGTAGTTAGGAATAACAACAATAAAATCTAATCAAGTTTCCATTATAAAACCTTGATAGGATGTGAAACAAATGGGAAGAGTTATTCCCCATCCCCTCCTACTCCTCAACCTCATGGCCCACCTGTTTCTCTTCATGGCCATATCTATCAATAAAAAATATAAATTGGTTATTTATAGTCCCAGGACATCCTCAACTAGTTCTCATCTTAGTGGCAATCATGAAATCCAATTCATGGTGGTGACAACTAAACCCAGTAAATAATGGGAATAAATTCCCGTCCATTTCACTAATTGATACGACATCGAAAACCACTTTAGAGTAAAAAAATTTCCCCTCTTGGTTCAAAGGTAGAATTTTAGGATGGGCTTAGATTACTACACATGGAGGATTATTCTCAAAGAATCTACTTTCCAGGAAAGTATGAGCTCTCATATACTTTTCTAATAGTTTATTTGTGTGAGCCACTAATTAGTGATTGGGTAATTTATATTTATATGTTTGAAATAAGTTATAATTTCTAGGTTTCTTATACAAATTTATTTTAGAATTATTTCATCTAATGTAATGTAATTTCATAGTTTATATAAAGGTGGAAATGGTAGCTCAAATGCTCAAAAAATTCCATTAATTATTACCTCAAGAAAAGACCCTTCGCATTACATAATTTAGGTGATATTGGATTGTTTTTTAGATAGATATTGGGGTTGAATTGGTCCTCTATCCATATAAAACATATATAAAGTAACCCCAAAAAGATGGTGAGCTCAAATATTTGAAATTTCCAATCAAAGCTTCACACCAAAACTATGGCATAGCCAACTAGCTGGCATGCCATGAAACATCTACATATAGAATAAAAACACACAAAACCTAAAAAAATCCTAAAAGGGAGTAGGCTAGATAACTGAGAGATAAAGTAAAAACTAAAACAATTACCAGTGACCAGAGCATAAAGCTTCATAATAGTTAGTTAGTATCCTCATTTTTATCAATCACTACCACAACATCATTTGAATCTATAGCCTTTGAATAACTCACATAAAACCTTCCTTTATTCCTCACCCTTTGAATCTGAAGTATAATTCCACCAAAATAAACTATAGATTGGTTTCTATTTAAACACCCATTTATCATCATAGTAGCCACATGCTTGGGAGCCCATGTCTACCAAGGGTAGTGTTAAAACCATCCCATGAATCACCATCCTTTCTAGGAGTTTGACAACAACCACTCAATTTTGATTATGCTTAGATTCCTTCCACAACTCCATTTCTAGAATGGGACTCTTAATTTGAGCCAAAAGTGGCATGGATAGAAAATATCCTTTTGAAGACTCAGTGTCACAAACCTTCCATTGAATATATTCCACAAACACAACCAAAACTATAAACCTAGTTTTTAGGGCTTTAAATGCTGATATTGGAACTAAACTAATATTTTTAGAGACTAAAAATGGTAATTTGGGGTATGGGCCCAATTCTACCCTTCTAATCTCCTCCAAAAGCCCTTGACAGTGGTCTAAAATCAAAACAAAATGACAGTAATTTGCTCACCATATCTTTTTCCACCATCAATGCCAGAACATCATTTATGAACTTAGATACCACCTCTGAGTTGACTCTACTATGTATGTTCTTTGACACATATTCTTCCCTCAAGACTTTCAAAATAGTGTACAAAATATGCTTAGTATGATCCAATTAAATGCTTTTCAATTGAGCCCTTTAAATTCTACATTAAAATGTCATTTATCTCATTATGCTACTACCAAAAACCACTAGTACCCTAAATACAAGATCTACCTCATGATCCATCATGAAAAAACACTCGCTAGAATAAAATGCTAACACTCCACCCTAGAACCAAAAAATTGGTTGATCAAAGTTGAGACATGCCAATTCACACTTGTCAATGTAAATGAATCCAATAACCACCTCCATTTTCATGGGTTGGGCTATAATTAAAGAGTGACCTAACCTACAAGCCAATAAAAAATAATTAAAACCACTTAAATCCTTTGACAAAAGTAATTAGGATATTAATCAATAATTTTTAAAGGACAAAATTGATGACAAAAATCTTATGAAAATATTCCCATGAAGACCTTTGGTTGTCCATATGCATTTCCTCTCTTTGATCAATCCCATAACTGTCTAAAAAACTACAGTTGAATTAGCTTTTCCAAAACAATGTTTACAATCCCAAGATGAGAGACTATCCAAGCTTTCCCATACTGTAGCTAAAATGTTTTCCAAATTTTAGGAGATTCTTGAACTTTTCTTGAGAGCAAAGATCAAGATTTGATTGTCTCCTTAAATGAGAAGTTTGTCAATTTTACACTATAATACCAACTCAATCCCAATTGAAAGACCTTGAGCCTCAGCTTCATTATTCATACCATCCATTAATTTCTTAAAAATAGCTTTGATTAATGAACCACTATAATATCTTATCTTAGAATCTACTCCAAAAATACCCATATCTCCCCTTGAGGATCCATTGAAATTCATTTTAAACCATCCTAGAGGAGGAGGAATCCAGGAAGCCTTTTCCTTAATTTTTTTTTTCAAGTTTACTATTTTCCCATTAATGAGTAGATGATCAATGAGCCTCCATTTTGGCACATTTTAATATCCCATCCCAAAACACATCCATTCTTATGCCTGATCTGAGAAGATACAACCTCCAAAATATTAACCTTTAATTCTCTTAAAATTACAAGAAGAGTTCTTTCTTTCCCTTCAAAGATTTTTTGGTTTTTTCCTTCCAGATTGTTCACACCAAAATAATAGGACTAACTCTCCATAAAATATAAAGTTAATTTTTACAATCACCAATAGGCTAAGAAGAGAATTTATTAAATAAAGAGAAGGGTTGGGCCCAAGACCATTTCAATTTGTAGTATAACCAATCCAACCAACAAGAAGCAAAGGGACAAGCATAAAGAACATAATTGGTAGTTTATTCATTTATTTTATAAAGAATACAATGGGAAGGGCCTAGAAATCTGATTTTGACCAACGTATCTTGCATGAGAATATGGTTTTCAACTTCAAGGCAAGCAAACGCCCTTGCTTTCTGAATACCAATCTTGTCCCAACACTAAAATCACACCTATTTAAATGCATCATCAATAACCTCAAGCACCTAATATTCGTGGCTCACTATATAAATACCTGACTTGGCCTCTATCTAGTGAAGTGAATCCTATTTGGATTTTAATATAACCTTACAATTTCTCAGATAATCCCTCAACCACATGCACTAGTCTATTGGAATATCTAATGCATCAAAGTTATCCAAATCCCAAGATGATAGACCATTGATTTGATGCATTTCTAAATAATTCTCCACTAAAGCACCCCATGTAGTGGCAAGAATATATTCAACATCCTCCAAATGCAAAATATTTGATATATTAATGGTCGATGAAACATGTTTTGGTATTAATGACCTATAATTCAATAAAATTTTCCAAAAGTGTGAATCTTTTAGGGGGTTAGAAATAGAAAACATGCTCCAGGGTTTATTTAAATCAATATATTTGCATCTCAAAATTCTTCACCATAGAGAATTTGGTTTTGAAATCATTCCCCAAACTAGTTTAGCTCTAAAATCCTTGTTTTATACACTCAATTTTTTCAAACCTTCTCCTACCATCCTCTTTACTTTAAAAATACTTTCCCCTTTCATTAGGGGTATTTTATTGTTTATCTAACTTTATTACCACAAAAAATCCTTCATAATTTGATTCAGAATCTTATCCACATGACCTGGTGGTTGAAAAACTAATAGATAATATATGGGAAGAGAGCTAAAAACTTAGATAATGAGAGCATATTGACCCTCCAAGGAAATTCATCTTCCTTGATAATACTATAAATGAGGCTTATAAGAGTTGATCAAGCCTTCCCAGTGAATATTTTTTCCCATTCTTGAGAAAAGGTGAACTCCCACGTATTTAGATGGAATTTTCCTAATATTAAAACCCAAAATCAATGAAATAAACTATTATTATTGTTTAGAACAATTAATAGAAAAATCATATTTTCTAACATTTACTATTTGACCAGATGTAGACTCATTGCTAGAAAGAACATATGAAAGAGTGATTAAAAATATTTAACCAAGATCTCTCAAATGTCTCATTAATGTAGCCATTGATTCTATAACACACACTCAAAATAAGAAAACCAATTATAAATAAAACAATTGTTGTACACACAATGAGATCTACAAATGATTATAAAGCATTACAAAACCATGTATATTACAAAGTGAATCATTTCCTTATATAGGCAATGCAACCAATATGTAAGCTACACTAGGCAATGTGGGATAAAACCCCATGTAGGATAAAATTAGGGAAAGATAAATAACCTATAACCTAGTAAGCATGAGTAATACGATACTCTAAACACCGCCCCGCTCCCCCCCCCAACCGCCTCATGTGAAGCTAGGAGATAAAAATAGATGATGTGGTGTGAATTTATGTGTCCCTATAGACACAAATCAATCATGCCAAAATAATTGGATATCGAGTCACTATAAATACCAAGTTGAATTAGGAATGGTATTGAATACAAAGATCATTAAACATAAACACTGTGCACTAGAATGGTAGGTATAATGATGAACTCGAGGAAGCATCGCTTGAACACCCTCTAACATGATGGTGAGAAGGGAGAAAAAATACTAGTGGGGCTTCCACATTGTTGTCACTATAGGAATAACCATGAATGATATAGAGTCAAGTACAAATCATCATATGTGTTTTGATAAACAAATTCCCTAAATAAGATACTCATGTACAAAGGAGAAATAGAAAAAATAGTCAAAAGTGAAAAATACATATAACTATCATGAAGTGGATAGAAGAGAGAAAACCCATAGGAAAAACTCTCCCCCCCCCGCAAAAAAAAAGAGAGAAAATAAGAATAGACAGCTAGAATCCCTTCAAAGATGATGCTGAAGTAATCTGCACTCCTAGTACTCGTAAGTCACAAAAGAACTCAATCTTCATGAGTGGTATGAATGTAATACTCAATCACAAAACCAACTGACATTGGGCTTCGCAAGAATAGCTTAAATCTAGAATATTATCAATGGTGTTGAAATCAAAAAAGATTATTGTATGTGCAAGGAGTACTCAACACCAAGAAGTAGAATGTACATCATAGCCCTTCATATTTCTAACTGGGTGGATTAGAGAAAAAAGATCTATATGAGTGGTTTGAATACACTAATTTCACATAGAATAAGTGGATATTATATAAACCAAAATATCTCCATATCACACTCAAAGAGACTATTGAATTGTGAAAAAAAAGTGACCCTAGGATTCACCAGAATGACTACATTCAAGTTATGGGAGACTGTCAACTGTCAAAAAATATGCCGTCAAAAATACATACACAAAATCATATAAAATGGCTCATGTAGTGATGGTAGAGACAAAAAACTAAAACAGTGAAAAGGTGCCTAAAATAGAGCACACAAATTAATGAAAGTAGATGAGGCTGAATCAACAAACCCCCCATGGCACATTATAAATCAATGAAAGTACAATATAATTCATTTACAAAAAACACTAGATGGGTATAATGAGACACTAGGCTTCACTATAATAGCTCCAAATTAGGAGACCATCAACTTATAGAATAATCCATCAAGATAGGTGATCCAAAAATAAGTGAAGAATATCCCTATTGAAGAAGGCGAGTCACTAAGAAAGGGGCCTGAAGGAGACATGACACAAACTACCAATGTGTTAAAGTACAATAAATGTTATGGGATGATGGAAAAGTATAATAAATGGTGAAAATATCCATAATATATGTAAACACACCAAAAAAGGATCAATAACCAAAAATAATAATTTACAAAGACCATGCAAAAATATGTCAGGCTTAGTCAAAAATGCATTTGAGATAGTGCATGTAATAAATACACTAAAAGGACCATAGCATAGGAAAAACCTAGTAATAACAATGCATACTCAATAATAGGACATCAAAATTAGTGTAAAATGTGTTAATGAGTGCAAAAAATGATAACAATGCAATCCAGAAGAAGTAAGAAGGAAGTTTTTGTTGCCTATGAGGGGCTCTGACCTCTTGCCAGATTGGACCTCAACCTCTAATATTAAACAAATGAAAGAGATAAGGTATGTGAAAAATAAGATATATTCCCTCAAAAAATGTTCATAACATATCAAAATTCATTAGCACTAAAAAATCATGATAAACCATAAGCATAATACAACACAACCAATGTGAATAGACCCCCCAGAATGTGACACTTTATATTTTAGTGTGGTTTACAATTAAATAGAACCAAAGCATTGAAAATGATAAAATATGAAATTTTGAAAAAGACCGTGCTCAATTTTTAACTATTGATCAAAAGTTATTAAATAATCAATTTATCGTAAACAAGGCCTATTTAATAAAATTTTCATTAATTTTTTTTTAAAAGTACTATGACTAAGGTGAGCCTAGTCTTCCAACCACTCAATAGCACTAGCATGGAACTAATAATCTCCTCAAATAATAATAATAATAATAATAATAATAATAATAATAATAATAATAATAATAATAATAATAATAATAATAATAATAATAATAATAATAGTGATCCCTATGCATGTACAAGTGAATTGGATTCCCTCTTTAAGGAAAAAATACAGCGATTATGTCAAATAATGAATACACAACTAAGATTAAGAAGATAAAACATCTATTAATTTTGTCAATCACATAGCAAATGGATTAGTAAGCAAATGGGATGCCACCATGATATAATGTGTCCCTCCATAGCCATCACTCTGTACAAACCACTAGTAATAGAACTAGGAATCCATAAGGTCACCACTAGACTCAGTGGAAAAATAGGTGAAAAATAGAATATTCGAAAATTCTAGTTGCAACAAATAGTGCTAGCTCAAGACCTCATAAATGTCTTTACCACTAGTATTAATTTTGTACCCTACAACTCTATGTGGCAGACTCTGTGCAAAAATCTCACCACTTACTTCCTCAACAATTTCGCAATAATGTCATTTTCTCCAAGGTAGAGAATGGGTGGTAGAGGTGTTGATGGACATTGACAAATCTAAAAAATTAAAAGCACAAAAAATGTAAAAATGGTGGGAGATGTGAAGGGACTATAGTTTAAAGAGTCGTGCATATGCAGGTAGATAGAATGTTGTCCATCAAGAGGACCAATGGATTAAGATCCACAATGTAGGATTAAAATTTTACCAGACTTCCAATGCCTCAACTCTTTTCTCTAACACAAGATGATTTATAGGTAGCTCATGTTGGGGTTAGTTTTCACATTGAGTGAAAATAGGTATTCATGGGATTATAAAAAATAAGGTCGATATTTATCGTGAGGTAAATAGTAACAGGTTGTTAGTAGTTAGCTATTTTAACTGTATGGTTAATATGATAAATTGTAATATTATATAGTTGAGATATATTGTTATTTGTCATAACAATATATCATAATAGGTTTCCTTAATTAGTGAGATTTGGGTATGAGAAAATGGTGGAAACGTTATACGATTTTATTCCTATAAATATGTATTATGTCCCAAATGAATTATTAGAGTGAGATTAATCAAAGAATATAACAGTATATTATTATTGTGTTTAAAATTTGTCTCTATGTAGTATATTTTTGAAGTGCATGAGTTAATTATAGTATTTAACTCTCCTCTAATTATCAACATTGGTATCAAAACAGGAGATCCCTCTGATGGATCAATGAATTTATTTATAGGGTTAGCTACAATATTTGTCTTAGTCCCATCTGGTGTATTTTTTAATTTGCATTTTGTGTAGCAGTTTTAATTTCTATTTTTTTAAAATATAGAGCTAATTTTTCTCTAAGAAAAGCATTGGTAGAATAGTTTGAATTCACCTCATGTCTGAGTAATTCATCCACTCATATGTCCCTTGCCTCAAATGTCTCAAACCTAGAGTCAATTATTGCTGAGTCTACATAATCAACATGCAACATTGGAATAGAAGGGTGTATTAGTGATATTTATGTTTGTGTTACACTTACAAATCCTATTCACCTCTTTTAGGACCATGACTCACAAAGAATTCATATCTATATATACATGTCATTTAAAATTTTATAGTACCTATCAATATATTGAGCATTCTTGTCTTTGCTATTAGATTGCCTACAATCTCACATTTGCACACCTGTAACCATTCACATTAAATGATATCATATCGCTCAAATTTTATTAGGTATTACAATAAGACTACATATTAATTTGAATCTATTCATCTGATGTCAATGGAATTCAAAATTAGTGCAACTTGTGGAAAATATTTTATCTATAATCTCATATGTGCAATCCCCTCTCTCGGCCTACATAATCTTCTCTACACGATAGGTGAAGTCTCCAATCATAGTTAAATTTAAATTTCCAATTGCCTCTATACATCTTCCACATCATTTTAATTTCCACTCTCCATCTAATAGTGAGTTTCATGTATGAGTTATGTAAATTATTTAGGTTTTAATTATTTAGTTGTTGAATAGTTTTGAGTAGATGTTCAAAATATTTTAGGTGATTTAATTATTTTTTATAGTGGTAAGTTTAAATAATTATAGGGATTATATTAATATAATTCCATAAGTCAATTAAAATTTTAATTATAGCTCTTACCTATATTAAAAAAAATTGAAAAAAATTGTTTGGCATTATTATCTAGTCTGTAGAGTTTGTTTTGTTTGGTGTGTCTTTGTCAAAAATTGAAAAGTTTCTATGTCAAGTATGTCATCATTTATCAAAAATTTCAAATTCTAAAATAAAATAAAATAAATAAATTTCCTTATAGATACATTTTTGGGCATACCCAACCTCTAATGAGCATGTCAATCTTGTGGAGTGGATCCCATTTCAGTCAAAGTGACATGCAACTGAGCTTCATTGACACATTTTCTAAGTGAGAAGAAATATATTAGAGGATAGAGGATATATAGAGGTTGGAGGTATTTTAATGACCTCTCATTAGTCACCAATGAATGGGCCACATCAATGCTTTGGTGACATTTTTAAGATCTAATGTTTAATATTTATCATGAACACTTTAAAGCATAAACTCTTGACCTTGTTGTGATTGATATGCATAATGACACTGTTAAAAAAATGGTTGTTATTTCTCTTGACAATAGAACATCAAGAAGGATTCCCATTGAATCTATAGTATTTTAAATGATGTATAGAAGATTCAAAATAAAATATCAGATCAACTTTGTTTAATTGACCTGAGTACATATCTATATGATAACAAAATAAATAATGAATCTCCAAATCTATATCCAATAAATCAAGTAGGCCAAGGACAAAATCCGTTTGAGGAAGATAATGAATCCATTTGAGGAAGATAATGGAGATTGTGGTTGCAATAATGGTACACTCAGATCTTTTCAAAACCAAAATGGTGTACATGGTATGTGGTTGCATAAGCAAAACTCAAAAAAAGACCATATAGATGGTATGACCTATGAAGCACACTCAAAACCAATATAAGGTTTTTAGAAACAATACATAAAACAAACATAGTAGATATGGTTTAATATGAAAATAAAATCAAACAACCTAGATATAATAGCAAATTCAACTCCAATGGAGTAAATCAGTGTTGATGTAATAACAAATGCAAAAGCTTGGAGAAGCTAAAAATAAATATATCTTTAAGACTTAGATCTACACAGACAAAGGTGCCAACACTATAGGGATATATTAGGGATAACTTAGGTATACTAAGTAATGGATGCATAATAGCTGAGTAATGACTATTAGTTGGTGTTTCTGATACCATGAAAGAGTTATCAAAAATATTCATCTAAGATATCTCCAATGCTTCATTACCACAACCATTGATGCTTTAGCATAAACAAGAGAATAAATAAATTAAACACAAAATAAGTATTATTTAAAAAATAGATCTAAGAAAGATCATAAAAGCATTACAAAAACATGTATATTAAAAAAAAGATCACTTGATTATATAGGCAAGGTAAATCAATATGCAAGCTAAACTAGGCCAAGTGGGACAAACCTTCACATAAGATAAAACTAGGCAAAGATAAATAACCTAGAACCTAGCAAGGATGAGTAATAATATACTCTAATAATATATTTGAAAACCTAAGATTCTCACATACAATCTTGACCAAAAAAAGTGTCATCAAATAATTGTTGAGCAATAATATTTTCCAAACCTTCCAAAACTTGAATACCCTATAAAATTGAATCTTCCTTAACTTTCTTCACAACAAGACCCAAGGCCTCAGCCAATAGAATAAAAATAAAAGGAGAAAGAGTATCCCTTGGATTAATACTATGTGAAGACTCAAAAATCCATCCAAACTTCCATTGATCAAAATAGAAAATTTTGGACCAAAGATACAACTGAAAACCAAACCACACCAATCTTTTCCAAACATGATTCTCTCCATAACTTTGATCATAAAGCACCAATTAACCTTATCATAATACTTTTTGGTATCCAACTCGAGAATAATTCCCTTCTTATGTGTAATAAATAGAGAATGAATAATTTTAAAGGTAATGATTATACCTTCTTGAATGTTCCTACTCAAAACAAATATAGCTAATTCTTCTAAGATTAATGAATCCAAAATAGTTTTGAGTCTAACCACCATTACTTTAGAGATGATATTATAAAACATATTTCATAAATAAATAGGATGAAAATCACCAAATTTTTCTTGTAGGTCTCCTTTATGAAGAAGACATATGAAAAAAACATTTAAATCAAGGATTACCTTTCTTCTCCTTCTCAAGTCTTCTACCATTTGTCTTCTTTACCCATGTTCTCCTAAAATGAGAGAAAGAAAGCTACAAGAAACCCATTTGGGCCAGGAGCTTTATCCTTATACATAAAAAAACAACACCAAATAAACTTCCTCTAGACTAAAAGGAATGAATATTTTCTCATTTTCCTCTGAAGAAATCAACCTAGGAATGAACCCAAGGATATCATTCTGAGCATGAAGATCAGATGCCTTATCTTCATTAATACTTTTTTTAAAGAAACTAATAACCTCTCTCAAAATATTTGATTGAGTATCCAACACCTTTACCTCACAATAATGAATTTTCAAAATGTGAGAAGCATTATGCTTAACTCCAATATACTTGTGAAAGAAAGTAGTGCTTAGTTCACCTTGTTTCATCTGACTTGTTATCAATTTTTTTTTTCAAAAGATTTCTTCTCTTTGTAACAATTCCTCATACTTAGCCATCAAATATTTTTCCAACCAATAGACCAAAATGGATAATTCAAATTCCTATTTTTCAAGTCTAAATTGAGTAAGATGATATTGAATAAACCCTTAGGAAAAAACATTACCTTGATATATTTCCCCAACTCAACTCCACCTAAGACTCAATCCCACCAATCACCATCCATTTCCTTGTAAATTTACCAACAAGAGCATGGTATTCTAGGAATGAAACAAAGTGAGAATGCTTGAGTGATTCCCACAAGAGTTATTTATCTTCACCAACCTTGATTCCATCCCATGAGTGAAACATTGATCCACCAAAATTATCTTCAACTTTATCCACTATATTTTCATCCTCTACAACATTATCAAGAGCCAATGAAGTGGGCTTCACTCTATTGATTAGATTCTTACTAGTCTATAAATCCTTTAGCCAAACCAATTCTTCTTAAACCTCCTCATACTCAACATGATTCTTATCTTCTAAACCCACTATTTTTTCACTTGTAAAAACCCCCAATAGTCATTAACTACCTAGATTTTTTCTTCCATAACCCATCAATCAATCTTTGAAGGCCCACCCCTAATCCTCACCATGATTTTTAGGTCTTCTTTCTTATTTTTTCTTTTGATGTGACATTTAATAAAATATACAAACAAGGTAATCTTTGATATTAATGGTCATTATTTAGCTAATTTTAATGTATGTGCCATTAATTATGGCCATAAAAAAAGGATGTTAGGGCATTAGTTAACCAATAATCTACATTTTCCATTTCATTGATTTGTGATGTCTTTAATATGATTAAATAACCTAAGGATAAATAAGGTTGTTTTCCAATGTGGTGGTATATGGGAGAGTCTAAAGGTTGGTTTTTGTTTTATTGTTTATAGAATATTGGAGTTATATTCCTAAATAATAAAGGGGTTGAGTAATGTACATTAGTAAATAACTATGCAGGAATTAACCTAATGATTTGGGTAAATAGATTTTATTTTTGCCTTTTCTAAATATATTAGGAAGTGAGAGAGATTAGAACTTAGCTTATTTCAACTGACTTATACTGAGACAATTTTTGATATTGGAGGAGTAGGACTAAGAAATAATTAAAAAATAGGTCTTAAACATTATTTATTGAATGGATAAGAGCACCAAAAATAGGAAACCCTATTTTTTGGTGTTATAGTCCTATTCTAGTGTTGTTATCCTGAGGTTAAAAGCTTTCTAGGATCTATTCAAAATACCTGTGTTACCCTATCACTAAAATTTTATGGTCTAGAACCTTGTGCAGTTTGTTGTGTGCTTGTTTTAATCTTCAAAACTCTTAAGATCTCATGGTGCTTGAAATTTAATGCAAACTTGTCAAAGAGAGAGAAACGAATAGTTTATAAGGGATACACTAGATGCACTTCACACTCCATGAGTGGGCACACTACCTACACACCAATACTTTGAAGAAGGATCAAGCTAATGTAGTTCTCCCATTGAAGTGCTTCATGTAATTTGTGTATGATCAATACAAGTAGAATGTAAAATTAGATGTGCTTTAACTAGCTAGGAATTAATGTAATGACTTGAGTAGGCTTTAAATAATATTAGAAGGTTGTATGCAAAGAATAAGGAAGAGTGCTTCAGTGTAATTACTTGTATTCTTGCATCTCTCTTGAAAATGAGTGTGAACCCCTCTAAATGGACTTAGAATGGCCTTTTATAGGGAAATAGATGATCATAGGTTAAAAAAATTCATGTTAGGCTAACAAGGGAAAAGATGAGGAACAAAAAGAATCTGACTATTAGGACAAAAAGTAAACTTAGATAACAACACTAAAAATAGGACACCTTGGGTTTTAACATTCTTGTTCTATTTGGGCACTATTTTCTAGAGGGAAAATGACTTGGAACGATGGATCTGGGCTTAAAAGGGTTGGCTGGGTCTAAAATATCTAAGTCCAAAAAGCTTTGGATGACTGGGAATCAGTGAAAGAAGTAGCCTAGAAGGGTTATATAACCCAACATGAGGATGTATGGATTAGGTGTCATAGCCATACTAAAGTTTCACAGTTTCACATTTTATATGACTACATTTTCCCCTCATTTATTCTAGTAATGCATCAAAGTGAAATACTAGGATAAAGGAAAATAAGAATCAAATCTGAGCTTACTTATAAGGGCGAAGATCATGAAGCTATGTGATGTTGGATGTGCATAGAGAGAGAGAGAGAGAGAGAGAGAGAGTAGACTATGAATTGTGAATTTGCAATGAAAACATAAAGTATATTAGTTCTTAATAGATATGCTATATCTAAAATAAGAAAATACAACAGTTGAGTAAGAGGAAGAAAAAGGAATGAAGACACCTCATCATGTATGTGAATCAATACAAAACCTGTTGTGATGCTAGAATGTGCTAGATGATTTTGAATATATGTTCAATCAAGAGTAATATCATGAACAAAGTTGAGTGCTCAATTCCTTGAAAAGTGGCTCAAGAATGTAAAGGCTATCCCTTTAGCTCTATCGTAACCAACTATGTGAAGTTAATGAATCATGCATGTACTAATTAATGTCTAGATTGTGTGTCTAATCCCTCTAAATAGATGGCTCAAGAACATAAAGGCTACCTAGACCTTTGAATCCATCTTTGGCCTGTGAAGTAATGCTATGAAGTGATATAAGTATAGAATATATCTCATATCTGATGGCTTGTGGATCCCATAGATGTGTTAGAAATCTAATAATGTGGCATGGATAGCCTGAATGTGTGCTAGAAACTAGGCCACTCTTGGCCATTTTGAAAGATGGAGGTTAGGCTTGCATGAAAGCCTCTCTGAAACTAATGCAAAATTTTTATGTTAAATCTAAATCAATAATTTGGGTACCTAAAAATCTAAAATTTCATGAAATTTTAACTCAAATGTGATGCCAACCACCTATAGATCGAGAATGCCTAGAATAAACTAAACTTGGAAACAAAAAGAGATCAATGTGTTGCCCACATTTCCCCTAATCATTGATGTCTAGAACATGGATTATAATTTGGAAGTTATGCCAACTGCCTAATCTAAACTTCAAGTGAGAACCATCATGTCATGCATGATAACACACCATATTTGAGAAAACTATACTGAAATTGTTGAATCTGACTGATCTAGAAGTGCAAAAACTATCCCTAAATTGAAAATTTTCCCTATTTTTAGAAAACCTGAGTGTTTTTATACCTAGATATGAGCATGAAAATGTGGACATCCATATGTTTGTCACTACTATAAATTTTTGATGTTGTTGTATAGTGTAAAAATTAATTGTTGAACTGAAACTATCACTACTTTGTTGCTCTACTTTGATTGGTTTAACCTCTGGATTTAGTATTGAATGTTTTGAATGCTACTATTTCAACTATTAAGAGGTTTTGATCTCTATTACAAATCCCTATTTGATGCCAATTCTTCTAAGGGTAAGAATGGTGAACCTGTAATGACTATCCTCCGAAGAAAAGAGTCCTGGGAGTGTATTAAACTATATAGATATATGATATAGCATTGAATATTTAACAAGATGTTTCAAGATATAGGAATATTTGGTTTGATATATTTTTAGATTAAAATTGGTATTCTTAGATAGATATAACAAGGTAAGAGTATGTGCATCATACTGAATTGGACTAGTAATGTTAGATATTAGTTGTTAGTTTTAGTTTGTTAGTAAGCATTGAAGGATGGAGCATGATGTCCATCATGGCATCCAAGAAACAAGATAAATACATGATTAAAATCATGCCATTACACACAATGAAAATAAAACACGAAAATAAGCATACGAAGCAAGAAGCAAGAAGCATACAGGGTGGCCAAGGGGCCATATAAACAAAGTACATGGACATATGTCACTCAAAGTGGAAGACAAGCATGGAAAGTATGTTCAAATGTCACATACACTTAAAAGTGGAAGAAGAAAATTTTGCACAAAGGCCACAAGCATGGGAAATAATACAAATAAAGGACATTGGAAAATGTCCTAAGACATACACATGAATAAAAGCAAAGGACATTCGCAGATGTCCTCAAGCACAAATAAAAGATAATAAGGAATTGGAAATGAAATCACACAAGCTATGCTAAGAAAGTAATGAAATTAAAATTAGGAATTAGAAGATACAAAAACATCTAGCTAATCAAAGCAAATATGAAAGTATGTAAAACATGTGTAGTACAAGACTAGGTATATGTTAAGAAATACACAAGTGCTAGGTACTAGTGAAATTT